>MJUT01013697.1:169390-186670 GCA_002080005.1 Gigantidas platifrons
GGGGGGGGGGGGGGTATACAAAAATTCAAGCGGACATTGTCTGATTTGAATAATTTGTGTTATGTAGCTTTTAATTAACTACATCTATTTTCTCTGTTGATTTGTTGATCTCTTCTTTTTTTCTCCAAATTTCCATTTTATTGGAGCAAATTCCTTCTCTCAGTTTATATTTCGCGCCTTTTTCTGATCCTTTGTGATGCCCTTGATTTCTTCGTATGTATCAACGATAAAAGCCGAGGTCATTCGGAAAAGTTTGAAAAAAGTATTACCTCCCCTAAAACAATTCAGAAATTCCGTTGCAGTAAATTTGAAAACACAACGTTCAGTGCTAAATTGTGACTATTTAATAATAAATTGTGATACGATGGACTTTTAACGTATTGAATGAACGGAATAATATATTAGAAAACGACAACCGCGGCTGTTACGGCGAGAAAGTGACTTTCCAAGGAGAAATTTACTATTGAACCGAGGTAGGTGAAATTTCATGATGTCCAGTAACCCAAAAAAATGGCGGCGAGTTGCCGGCCTTGTTGATATTATAGTATTTGTAGAAAAAAAATGGGTTGAATCAAAATGTGTAAAATACGTCAAAATTAGGTGATTCTGTGTGGAGAGGGTTATAATAGAGACACTAAAAGGAAAAATATTTAGTTTTAATGAAATAATGAAAATCACAGAGTGTACCCGAGCGCCTGTGACCTGAGTAACCTTGCTAAACCATGCAGATTCAGTGTGTTTTAAATCGATCATCCAATCAGGACGCTCATTATTATTGTTCAAGATAAAAATACATCGCTAAAATTAGCTGTGTTCTAAAACTTCAATTAATAAATTTATATATAGAATAGAAATCGGAGATATTTCGGCATAAAACTTCACACATGGTTTTGTCTATCATATTTCTTGAAGACAAACATAAACTTGTATTGCATTTATCAATATTTTATGAGTACCAACAGTTTTTTCAACACTGTATCTGTTCACGTGACTACACATGCCACTCACAATGACCCGTTACCCAGATTAGCAGGTATCAGGAATCTTTTCTGTATATGGTATATAATCATTGAATAACCTGAAATTATCAACATGTCATGATCAGAAAACGAGGAGAAATTTTGTTTTAATACAAATAGTGGCTCTTTAAAGGGCCATACCAATGAAATTTGTAAAAATCTTTAAAGATAACGTTTTAATAGATTGGTAAATACATAGCACAATGCAAAAAACGCGATTAAAAATATGCACCTTTGCATACTTAATTCGTACTTTGAAAGTTTTATTTTCACCTGTCTACGAGTACTTCCGATCTCAATTACCACAATCCACGGAGATTACCATAAACAGTGTGTGACGTCACTCCTTGTACCAGTTCTGATAAACAAAGAAGCGTGGAAGCAAGAAAATACAGATTTTACAATAATAAATGGAACTTAACGACTCGCAGACATCACCATGGCTTTCGGAGTCGGAAGAAAGTGAACTCTCAGTTTCACTTTCATGTATGTCCAATTAATGAAATATTATCTGCTGTCAGAATAGCCTATGATGATTTTGACAAAGCTACGGCAGATACAGTGATGACGGCTTCATGATATACAATGGAAATATCAATCAATGACACCCCTGATTTTTTAACATGGCTAACAATCATCACCGTTTTTTATAAATTTACGCATGCAATTTCAGAAATTGCTATCACAAAACTTGATGTAGATATTTACAATGGGAAAAGATTTTTTAATGATAGCATATTGGATATGAAAACATATTTTAGCGAACAAACTGAACTCATTTCTTTATCTGCATCGAAACAGCTGTCATAATCGACATGTCTTTTGGTTATCATAAAGGGTGAGGTCACTTACAACCAGGATGATTTACAGCACATGATTACACATTTCAAATTGAACTTAAAGAGCCATACCAGCATAGTTTTGCAAAATTACGATTTTTTGTTACAATGTGTAATAATTGTACCCGAACCTAGTACAAAAAGTCCGATGGTAAAATTCACTGTGGTTAACGAGATATTTATACAGGTGTGTAATGCATACATGAGTAGTTTTATCGATCGTGTACATTCGGACACTTTCGGCTAGTGACGTCACTCCTTGTACACATGGTATTTGTAAACACGAGGTAAATGAAGGACTTGATTATCAAGCAAGGCAAATTGATGAATTTTAGCTATACAAGAAAATGGCACCTAACATCCACTTATCCCAACATCTATCGGTATTTCACAGGAGCAAACCTCATTAGGAATATAAATACATATTGTATTTTAATGTTAAAATTTATTCATATTAATATATGTTATCATAGTCTTAGTATTACTGAAACTATTTACAAGCTTATTGCCTGCACCAATCCTACACTAATTTAGTGTTTTGGCGGTTTTTGTATATTTAAATTAAAAATTTTAAATCGGTTTTAATAATTGACAAACGTCCCCCCCCCCCTAAAATTGGAAAAAATATGATTTTTTTGCGATTTTTCACACGAAATACCCCGAGAATTTTCAAGTGCCCCCCCTAACTTGAAATCCTGGATCCGCGCCTGGATTGTATCTGCTTGACAAAACTAAAGGAATTTCCTTGTTTTGTTTTTATTAAATAAGATCTAATCTATTCTTAGTTTATAAATGTATAATGCCTCGTTTATACAATGAAATGAAAAGCACACTGCTGGATTTAAGATGTCGTTCAATGAAGAACAACCTGGTATTCACGGGATTAAGGGAAACCGCAGGTGAGGAAACGGAAGCAAAATTGAGGGACTTTTAAGGTGTGAGCTCAATATTGATTACCACATTGAGTTTGGTAATGTGCACCGTTTCGGATCCCGCCAGAATAATGGGACTGGAATAAAACCCCGCCCTATAGTAGCTCGCTTCTTATACTATAACGATTTGGCTTATGTGCTCAAATGTGCGAAGCGGCTAAGGGGGAAGCCATACGGAATTAACCAGCAATTCCCGGCAGAGATTGAAAACCGTAGACGGTCGTTGTATCCGGTAATGAAAGAGGAAAAAAACAGAGGAAAACGGGTAAAACTTGTACGGGACAGACTTTTTGTAAACAATGAGGAATATGTACCCGAAGAAGAGCAAATAACATTGCCAACAGCAACCAGCTTGAACCTTAAACAGGCATGGTCTACCACGACTGTGGCGCCTCATCGTGACGGCCGGCCAGAGAAACGTCCTCGTATTGGATCTACCCTCGAGCGACCTGCATACTAGGATCACCTATGAGGTCAAACTGTCAATGTATATCAACAAAACTCTAAAAACTGTTCACTTATTAGTGGTAGTATTGTTAAAGACAATTCTGATAATGTGATAATTCGAACTATAACCGTAAATCTTGTGTTAATAAAGTGTTAAATCTTTTGTCATTGAACTGTTGTGGTTTAAAATCGAAACTAAATTATCCAGAAGTTCATGAGTTTGTTAATACATTTGATATTCTTTACTTTGTTGAATCAAAAACTGACGATTTAGATGAAATTGTTTTACCGGGATTTTTGATAAAGATGAAAAATCGTAAAAGTTTTTCAAATAGAAAATCAGGGGGAATTGTATTGGGTTTTAAGGAAGAATATTATAGTTTTATACATCCTATTCCTACTGATAGTTCGTATGTATTCTGGTTTAGAATATCTAGAGAGCTGCTTGGGTTAGATGAGGATGTTGTTTAGTTTAAACATATTTTATTTGCCAATTAAACAGACAAAATGGATTAGACACAAGTAAAACATACTTATGAAGTCTTCTCCAAATTACAATGTGTTACAGTAAAGAAGTACATAAAAGGCATGTATTATTATATGTAGCATTAATAACGAATCAATGATGATATTCACATTCAAAAAGTGGTCTAATGTACACAAGATATAGTTTATCTAAATTAGTGCGACTAAGGCGGTATTTCAATTTACGTAGAATATTCAAATGTTTAGATACACTACTTTTAATATTATCAACATGGGTATTCCACTTAGCATCATTGCTAAATGTAACACCTAAGTGTATATGAGAAGTTGTAATGGGCACTGATTTTCCATTAAAAGAGAAATCAAGATTTTCTGGAACGCTGCAATTAGAGAAAATCATGATTTCTGTTTTGTCAGGATTAAATGACATAAGCCATTTTTTTGACCATATATCCATTTCATTTAAATCATGAGCAATGACATTTTTCAACTGCATTGTGTCCTTATCTGAATGACCAAACGAAGTGTCATCAGCAAATAGTCTGCTCAGTGATATAAGTTTGTCAGCAATATCATTAATATATATTTTAAATAAGAGAGGACCAAGGACTGAGTCTTGTGGAACCCCTGCTGATATTTCACAATATGCTGAAGAATTGTTTTTAATAACAACCTTTTGTCGTCTAGCTTTTAAATAACTATTAAACCAATTAATTAAATTTCCAGTTATCCCATATGCTTTCATTTTATGTAAAAGGCCTCGGTGCCAAACTTTATCAAATGCCTTAGAAAAGTCACAAAATACAAAAGAATTTGCTTCCTTATTCTCCAATGAATTTAAAATGCTATTATAAATTTCTAATAACTGATGTACTGTTGAATGCTTAGGGAGAAAACCGGATTGATATTCATATATAAGCTTATTTTGGTGGAGATAGTTATAAACATGTTTGTATATAACTCTCTCCATTATTTTCCCAACACAACTTATAAGTGATATGCGTCTGTAATTAGACGGCAATGAAGAATCCCCCTTTTTAAATACTGCAATAACATGAACTAGTTTCCAGTTCGTCGGATATTTACTTTGTTGGAGTGATTTATTAAATATTATTTGCAAAGGCAATGCTATATTATTTGGACAGAGTTTTAACATTTTATGGCTAATGAAATCAGGCCCCGATGCCTTATTTGGATGAAGAATTCGAATTATGTCAGAAATTTCTTCAACACTCACATTAATATCAGATATTTTATTATTTGTTTTCGATTCGATATCGGGGAGGGTCGCATTTGCTTCATCCAATTTAGATATAAAACTAAAGTATTTGTTTAATAAAACACATTTTTCCTCGTCATCATAAGCGAACTCTTCTAAATTTGTATAATTAATTATGTTTTGAAGAGGGGGGAAATTACCAGATCCTTTATTTGACTTTAAAAGCATTTTCATAATTTTCCAATAAGTTTTATTATTTGATGCATTTTCAAGAATAATATTATCTAAGTTGATTTCAAAATTTTCTTTTGCAATCTTTTTTAAATTATTTACACTGTTTCGCTGCTTTTTATATTTACAAATATCCGTGTTTCTATGATATTTTAACATTACTTTACGAAGTCGGTCCCTGATACGTATTTCTTTCCGGATTTCACTGGTGAACCACGGTTTGTCATTATATCTAACAGTAATTGTCTTGGTTGGAATACACTCCCTTGCCAATTCGAGAAATGTTTTGGTAAATTGATTACACATGTCATCTACATCATCAAATTGGCAGAGGAGGGTTATCCAGTCAACTATTTCTAGTTTTTCAATAAATTTTTGTTTATCAACTTTATCATATAACCAGACTTCCCGTTTGAATGAACCAGCAATACTCTTTGGACATTGTAAAAAAGCCACAGAGGCATCGTGATCACTAATTTCTGATGGTATTTTTAAAACATCAGAATATATATAATTCATAGTATCACTAATAAGTATAGGGTCAAGTAAAGTATTACTATGAGCTGTAATTCTTGTGGGTTTACTAATAATATTGACTAAGTTAAACAACATCATAGTTTCTTTTAATTTATTATTATTAGATATAAATAAGTCGGAATTCAAATCACCCAAAATCACAATATTCTCGTTAACTTGGTAACCCATCCCTATTGCATGATTTAGTCGTGTCCAGTATTCATTGTCCGTCCATTCAGGTCGATAAGTGTTACACAATAGAAAGGTTTGACCTCTAGCTCGCACTTTCATCCAGATAATTTCGTCGGTGTCATTTTCTAAGACAGTTACACGTTCAACAAATATATCATCTTTAAAATAAATGAGAAGTCCACCGCCTGAATTATTACGATCCTTTCTGATGACGGTTTTTGAAAAGAAGTCAAGTAATAGATCATCGTTATTAAAATTTACATCCAAATGGGATTCTGTGACGCAAAGTATATCATATTCATCACCGAAATTTTGAAGAAAGTGTAATTTGTTTCTAACACTTCTGATGTTAATATTGCATATGGAAATATATTTGTCTACATTATTATTGGTAATGTTCACCGGTGGATTCGAATTATACGTACCAGGACCAGGATGTGTTTCTACATCACCTATTACTAGGATAAATTGTAATACAAACAACAGGAAAACTATATTAATTTCCGGAATCGTACTCTGTAGAAGAAACAGGGATAAGACAAGAGCCGAACACTGTAAATTAGTTAACATAATTTGTTGATATGATTCTGCCCGAAAATTTACCAGTCCATACAGACACCTTTTCTTAATATTAAACAGTCCAATGGCCGCCCTGTAATCCTCTATACTATTACCCATTTGGATTTAGCATTTCAGAAAAAAAATCAGTACGGCCATTGTTACATTTTAATATTGTTTGATCACACACATCTATGAATCCACTTAAAAAAATAGAACATATATACATATTATAACACAAAGTACACATTAAATATATGTACAAGTACGCAAAATGGTATGAATGAGACGATACTAGCATATCGTGAAATTGAGTTTCAGATGTCAAATGGGATTTTTATTTACGGCCCATGATTAATACACAAAAATTAATTTATAGTGTACCTTGTTTGTAAACACTAATATGAATCAATTTTGTAATTTTTTAGTTCATTATACATAATTATTTTTAATAAAGATTTTAGTAAGTCAGACCAAAATGTCTGTAATCCAAAGTATGTTTATGTTTTCTATCATTATAAGGTAACCCGAGTACACTAAAATATATATATATATAATAATATTTATCAGAATATATAGCTATATAGAACTCACACAAATAAAACACAATAACTATTTCACAAAACAAGTCATTCAACAATTCAAAATAATAATTTAATATAAGATATATTATATGTTAAGTATTTTGTGCACGGTTGATTTTACACGGGTTAGAAACAAAACAAAAAAAAATCTTATTACTTTTCTGGCTTTGTTGCAATTGAGATCCGATCTAAATTTGTATGATACCATTATGAGCTTATGTAAGCAATTCAAGAATTTATTCTTTACATGAGAATCATATTAAAAGAAAAAAAAACAATATTGGAAGAGACAGCATTTACTCTACAGCAAATCGAACAAACCGCACATAATGTGTGCAAACTTTAAGCATGCGTACTTCGTTTCTTCATTACAAAAGGATATTTACATTTTGGAGCCGTTATTAATAAGGTCTGGAAGTTTTCTAGAAAAATACGATAACTACGATAACTAAAAGGAGAATTCAGTTTATGAATAAATGTAAAAAAAAGAAGATTCAATAATTAATCAACAAACACAACACTATATCAATAATACAATGAATATTATTCAAATATTTAGACACTTTAATTTTACTAAATGCTTCGGATTCCCTTTTGGAACCTTAAAAGGTATAGTTTTGAGAAGGTCTTTGTACTTTACAAACCAATTATAAAATTAGGAAGATTTGATTGGACAGAGTATAATATTGTGAAGGGACTTATGTAGATAAGACAACATATTGACAATTAAAACAAGATAGCAATTTTTCAATTCTCATTAAATACAAATGTACATAGAAATGATGAAATTGTAAACATATATATTGTAATATTACAGATGGGTTCCAAACGATTAAAAGTAGCGAATCAGAAATTCACTTAGCATGAATTATTCTTGCATTTGATGTTATAAACATTTTACCCATAAGAACCTTAAAGTTCGTCATCTTGAGAAAATCCCCAAATATTTTAACAATATATTTTAATGTTTGTAAACAACATTCTAGTTAGCCTACATGAGAAAATCAACAACAAAATAATTTTAACACGTGATTTGATAATTTGTTCCGATTTAAACATGGGATAGTTTTTCGGAACCGTCTGAACAAGCATCATGGTTAAATTGTTGATATTATAAATGGTTTTAGAAATATACGGTTAAAGTTATCCTTTATTGTTTGCCATCATAACAGCTTTAAGATCTATAGATCTATATTTAATTTGTCAGTATAAACTCGGATTTATTTACATGTATATGTCGTAATTTCGAGGCTATATACTAGAGAAAAAAAATCCCTTTTTTATAGCTTGCGCCAACTAATGCAAGTAATAATATGAAACAAAATAAAAGTTACATCATGTATTTTCAAAGTTCAATTTATCCTTCAAACCAACACGATTAAAGAACAAACTAATGAGGATAATTCAAACACAATATTTCAATTCTCAATAAATATGAGAAAATCCCCATATATTTTAACACCATAGTTCAATGTTTACTGGACAACAAAAATTGATGAAATTATAAACATATAGCTGATAAATTATAAGCATATAGCTGATAAATTATAAACATATAGCTGATAAATTAATTTCGTACACTTAGATATAATCATTCACATATTCCAAACATTTGAAAATTTAAAATGTATACCCTTGATCTGAGCCTTTAAATTTGTAATCTTGAGATACTCCCCGAAACATATCATTGATTTTTAAGAACCTTTTAGAGGGATAATACCAAGGGGAATGTGTTTTTTTTTTATTATTCAACAAGTTTCAGGATTAAATTTGTTAATACTATGGTTACTGATCATAAAATGTAATGTTAAAGTTTTTATCAATATTTTTAACACAGATATACAACTAAGAAGAATACATAACGCACATGTCTATTGAATGGGTAGAAGAAAAACAAGTATGCTTATAATATGTCAGAAATATAAATGTTTTAGAGAAGTAAATACATGACAATATACATGTAGTAGTGGACAATGTTATGGTTCCTCAATGCCATTTGATTGGAAGGATGTATGTTGTTGATTGGACCTTTCAAAGTTAATAATGTCATCAACATTGTTAATTGTTTGTTTCCTGCTTGTTTCATTTTGTTTGACATAAATTCTACCATCAGATGTCCAGTATGTATAAATTTGTTTCGAGTATTTTAGTTGAGATAGTTTTTTAACCAGCTCAGTCCTGTACTTGGTGAGATTCTCAGTTATAAAAATATTATCTGGATGACCTTTGAGAGCTTTCTTGTTGGTGTAGACTCTGTTTCTTATTCGATATGATAGAAACCTGACAATTACTTGAGACTTGCCATTTTTTACTTTCCCTATTACATGTGATCTTCCAATGTCATTGATGTTAATATCTAAACCAAGTTTTGTGTTACAGATTTGGAGAATGAGTTGATCAGTATCTACTGGGTGTACAATTCTTCCCCTTCATCAACTGGTACCTGGATATTGTGAAATCTGAGACTCGTTCTCCTGGAATATTGTTCTTGACTCTCAATTCTAATTTCAAGTCCTGACATTTTATTGAATAGATCAGTTATTTCAGCATACTGTTCTTTGATTGTCCACCCTTGTTCTGTGGTTTTATGCTCAAGTTTTGATATTTTATCACTTTGTTCAGCTAGTTTATTTGTTTGGAGACTGATTTTCCCTTCTTGATCAGCAATTTTTTGTTGTTGTGTATTAATGGTTTCAATCAGGGGTTTAATATGACTGTGTACACATGACTGGATGCTAGCTTCAATTACAGAGGTGATAGTTTCAGTGATTTTATCAGTAAGGACAGGTACTATTTTGTTTAAGACGTCTGTACTGGTAAGAGCTTCGATTACTTTGTCAGTTACATTTTTTCTCAGTGCAGGGGTTTTGGCGGCAGGTTTTTGTCCAATATCTCGGAGATCACCTATATAGTTCCGTCTAAGAATTTGTCGAAGTTGCTGCTTTTGAGTAGCCGGTAAATCAGTTGGGCTGTCAGGGAATGGCCTTTTATTGGAGACGGGTGTTGCAGTGGAAGGAGTAGGCTGTGAATTTGTGGATACAATTTCATCTTTGTTATTGTTTTGGTTCGTGGAGGCGTCCATATTGGTTGTTGTTGATTATGTCGATGACCGTGTTTGTATGAAATAGTCAAAATACCTTCACTATGTAGTATTCTACACTTGACCTAGTATATATCAATTGTATATTATGCTCGATGACCACTTTCAATTTAAATGTTTATGTTTTCCATTATTTTAAACCCATTTGACAGGAGGATTCGATTAACCAGCTATCTTCATTCAGCGCATGCCCATGAGGATGTTGTTTGTGGTATAGTATATATTCCACCTGAGTATACGGTTTATTCCTCTGTAGACGCGTTTAGTGAATTAGAAAATGAATATTTGGCTTTGCATGAATGGGGATTTTAATAGCAGAACAGCGAAAGACACTGATTTCATCTATATTGAAAACAATAATGATAATATAGATTTCTTTGAATTATCAGATGTAAATAGTGTAAATATGAGTCATTAAATATACCTGTAGGTAGGACTAATAAAGATAGTGTCAAAAATCATTATGGTAGTAGATTGTTAGATTTATGTAAAGGTAATGACTTATTTATCATGAATGGAAGGATTGGAAATGACAAAGGTATCGGTAAACTGACTTGTAAGAATAGTAGTGTTGTTGATTATGTTATTTCGTCCGTTGATTTTTTGAAACATATTGTAAATTTTAGTATTTGTGAATTTAGTAAACTATTTTCCGATGTACATTCACCAATATCGCTGTCATTGAAATGTGAAAATAAAGATGAGATAATGGTCACTGAAAATGTAAGTAAAAATGCAGAAGTATGTCGCGAGAAACCGAAACAATGGGATGAGACATATAAGGTAGATTTTGTAAATAACATTGATGTAGATAGTATACAAAACGTGGAAATACAATTGGAAAACTTAAATAGTGAGAACGTTGTACAGGCCGACATAGATACTCTTGTAGGTAAGTTAGGAGAAATATTTGTATCATCTTCGAAGGAAACATTTGGAATAGCCGGTAAACCATTTAACAATAAGAAAAGAAAGGTATGTATTAGTTCAAAACCATGGTTTGGAGTTGATTGCAAATTTGCGAGGCAACATTACCGCAAACTTAAACGGATATGTAAAACTAACAATACTGAGGAAACACGGGAATTAATGAAAAAAGCTGAGAAAGATTATAAGAAACAAATGGATGTAAGTATAAAAAAACATAGAAAGGAAATGACGAAAAAGATTAAAAATCTAAGATCTAACAACAGCAAGGAGTTTTGGAAGCTGATGAGAAAAGGTACATATCGAAAACAGCCAAATATATCTATCGACACTCTATTTGATTTTTTTAAGACCATGAACCAAAACCCAACAAATGATGGCGAGGGTGAAAATGTACTACCGGAAATAGACGAAAATTTGGTTAACAATCTAAACATAGAAATAAATGCGCACATTACAAGTGAAGAAATACAACAATGCGTTAAAAATTTGAAAAATGAGAAAGCTTGCGGCGATGATTTTATCAAAAATGAGTATATTAAATCATCAATTGATACCTTTTTACCCGTTTATTTGATTCAGGTATTATCCCTGAGAGTTGGTTAACTGGTAATGTTAAACCCATTTACAAGAACACAGGAAATCATTTAGATCCGAAAAATTTTCGTCCCATCACGATTTTGAGCTGTTTCGGCAAATTATTTACAACAGTATTGCTGGCAAGATTAAATGCTTTTTCTGAAAAAATTTCTCTCTTGAATGAGAACCAGAGTGGTTTCAGGAAGGGTTATTCGACAATTGATAATATTTTTGTTCTATATGCCTTTTTTGAATTGTTAAAATTAAAAAAGAAAAAGTTATTTGTTACATTTGTGGACTTTGAAAAAGCCTTTGATAAGGTATGGAGGAATGGTTTATGGTGTAAATTACTTTTAAATAATATAAATGGGAAGATGTACAAAGTTATTTATAATATGCATCAGAATATAAAATCTAGAATTGTATATAATAACGCAGTGTCAGATTTTTTCGATTGTAATAATGGTGTGCGACAAGGGGAACATCTTCAACCTTTCCTTTTTTCGATGTATTTAAATGATTTGGAACAGTTTTTAAACGATAGAAATGTCAAAGGTCTAACATCTATTACAGAGGATTTTAAAAGTGAACTAGATGTATATTTAAAACTTTTTGTACTTTTATATGCCGACGATACTGTTATTATGTCGGAATCAAAGGAAGATATGCAAAACCAGTTAAATATTTTTAATGATTTTTGCAAAATATGGAAACTCAAAGTGGATGCTGAAAAGTCGAAAGTTCTTGTGTTTAGTAATGGTAGATTACCTGCAAATTTAAAATTTACTTATAACAATAGAGACTTGGAAATAGTTCAAAATTTTTCCTATCTTGGTATAACATTTTCTAAGTCTGGATCATTCAACGCAGCAAAAAAAGATCTTGTAAATAAAGGTACGAAAGCTATGTACGAAGTATTGAAGAAAGGTAGACCTCATAATTTGTCAATACAATGTCAACTGGATATTTTCGATAAAACAGTAAAACCTATACTAATATATGGCTGTGAAACTTGGGGCTTTGGGAAAAACGACATTATTGAGAGAGTTCATCTAAAATTTTGTAAGCTTCTTTTGCATGTTAAAACATCCACACCAAATTTTATGGTCTATGGGGAATTGGGTCGATATCCAATTGACATTGACATTAAAGTTCGTATGATTACATATTGGTCAAAACTCATTTTAGGAAATCAGTCAAAAATTTCATCATTATCATACAAACTATTGTACATTCAAGATTTTCAAAATGACAATTTTACATGTGCTTGGTTAAATAAAATTCGTTGTATTTTGAATGATTGTGGTATGTCATATATTTGGAACATGCAGAATTGTATTTCTGATAAATGGTTGAAATTAGTAGTTAAAAATAATTTAGTGGATCAATTTAAACAAACATGGACTTCAATGATTGAAAATTCACCAAAAGGGGATAATTATAAGTTATTTAAGCATGATTTAAAATTTGAAGATTATTTGGATGTATTAGATGATAAGGAAAAAATCTTACTTGTTAAATTTAGGACTTCAAACCATAGCCTACCGATAGAAGTTGGGCGTTGGCGTAATATAAAAAGGGAAAATCGGATTTGTAACCTGTGCAACGGAAGAAAATTAGGTGATGAATTTCACTATCTATTTGAATGTCCATCTTTGTCAAATGAACGTAAGAAGTATTTTGAACCACACTTCATAAATAGACCAAATATACTCAAGTTTTGTAATCTGATGAATTCAAAATCAGTTAGCGTTTTATGTAATATGTGTAAATATATCAGAATTGTAAATATGAGGGTATGTCCTCCAGGTTGATCCACCTTCTATCTTCCTTTCAATGTAATAATATGTGTTATATTGTTGTTATCTCTGTCCCTTTGTAAAATTGGTTATGAGAAATAAAGATATATGCTATAATTATACAATGACTATCTAATAAAAATGGATGTTTATACATCTCAATATTTCATTCTCCTTGTAACCCCGTTTGATTAAATTCAATTTGAACTGTGTAATCATGTGCTGTAAATCATCCTGGTTGTAAGTGTTTCTTATATATCTAATGACCTCACCCTTTATGAAAACCAAAAGACATGTCGATTATGAAAGCTGTTTCGATGCAGATAAAGAAATGAGTTTGTTCCCTTAAAATATGTTTTCATATCCAATATGCTATCATTAAAAAATATTTCCCTTTGTAGATATCTACATCAAGTTTTGTGATAGCAATTTGTGAAATTGCATGAGTAAATAAAAAAAACAAAAAAAAACGGTGATGATTGTTAGCCATGTTAAAAAATCAGGGATGTCATTGATTGATATTTCCATTGTATATCATGAAGCCGTCATCACTGTATCTGCCGTAGAAAAATGTTTTTCTATTTTTTTTATTTTTTATTTTGAAATTAGCTTTGTCAAAATCATCATAGGCTATTCTGTCAGCAGATAATATTTCATTAATTGGACAGTTTGTAAATATTTGGCTTATGTCAAAGCTGCATAACCAACAATCAGCAGGTGGCTTTATATTTTCAATTTTGTGGATGAAATCAGCCGTATCGGCATGAAAGTGAAACTGAGAGTTCACTTTCTTCCGACTCCGAAAGCCATGGTGATGTCTGTGAGTCGTTAAGTTCCATTTATTATTGTCAAATCTGTATTTTCTTGCTTCCACGCTTCTTTGTTTATCAGAACTGGTACAAGGAGTGATGTCACACACTGTTTATGGTAATCTCCGTGGATTGTCGTAATTGAGATAGGAAGTACTCGTAGACAGGTGAAAATAAAACTTTCAAAGTACGAATTAAGTATGCAAACGTGCATATTTTTTAATCTTTTAATCGCGTTTTTTGCATTGTGCTATGCATTTACCAATCTATTAAAACGTTATCTTCAAAGATTTTTACAAATTTCATTGGTATGGCCCTTTAATCAAACGGGGTTACAAGGAGAATGAAATAATGAGATGTATAAACGAGGCATTATACATAAACTAAGAATTAGATCTTATTAATAAAAACAAAGCAAGGAAATTCCTTTAGTTTTGTCAAGCAGATACAATCCAGGTGCGGATCCAGGATTTCAAGTTAGGGGGGGTCGTACTTGAACATTCTCGGGGTATTTCATGTGAGGGAGAGGGGGGCGTTTGTCAATTATTAAAACCCATTTTTAATTTTCAATTTTTACTTTAAATATACAAAAACCGCCGAAACACTAAAAATTTGATGCAGGCATTAAGCTTGTAAATAGTTTCAGTAATCATATTATATGAATAAATTTTAACATTAAAATACAATATTTATTTATTTTCCTAATGAGGTTTGCTCCTGTGAAATACCGATAGATGTTGCGATACGTGGATGTTAGGTGCCATTTTCTTGTAAAGGTAAAATTAATAAAGTTGCCTTGCTTGATACTCAAGTCCTTGATTTACCTCGTGTTTACAAATACCATGTGTCCAAGGAGTGACGTCACTAGACGAAAGTGTCCGAATGTACACGATCGATAAAACTACTCATGTATGCATTACACACCTGTATAAATATTTCGTTAACCACAGTGAATTTTATCATCGGATTTTTTGTAGTAGATTCGGGTACAATTATTACACATTGTGACAAAAACTATGCTGGTATGGCTCTTTAATGGTTTATTTTCAAAATTACGTCATAGAATATATATATATAAACTCACATCAGTGACTCACATCCTCATAGATTTCCTTGCATACTATTTTCATAACCTTATCTGTATTATTGGAATATATTTTATTTTCACATAGAATTACCATTATTCACTTTTATATAAAATATATTATCTAATTTTTCATTAAATTTATAACTTTCTTCATTTAAATTGTTCTTCTAGAAAGAACGGGTTTAGGGGTATGATGTTTAACGCCACTTTCAACAATAGGTTTTACCAATGTGGTATTTGCTTTTGCTTTTTCTATCCAAATCTGAAAAAAAAACCAACCTAATTGTAATTAGATTTGAGTTTTATAGCAATCCTAACCACATCGTTAGTGTAATGGTTAGCGTGTCTCATCGAGTGTGGTAGATTGTGGGTTCGAGTCATTCTCTGATTGGAATAAGCAGTTTTAAATTTGACAGAAAAATGTATATCATTTTGGCACTGAAACGTGGGAAGTGATTGAAGGCAGGAATAAGGTTCATATTTCTACGATCTTACATTTGTGGTCTTGTTAACTGCATATTATATTGTCAAGTTGGATGAAATTAAAAAAAACCAAAAAAAAAAAAACCAGTTTCCTTAGCAAAGATCTGCCCTTCTTCAATTTACGGCTTCAGATTACCCCCTTTGGTATCTACACACTTTTCTTATTAATTGCACACAAAATGGAAATTAACATTGTGTTTAGCATTTCATATCTACAAGCTTCTCGTATTCTATAGCTTGTGACTTAGGTTTACTCAGTACAGTATATGTGATAATGTTTGTCATATCAATAAATTACTTAAGAAGATACAGTGCATTGACATCTTTGTATACTATCCCTTGCGTTTGCTTTTCAGCAAGACTTTAACATATTTTTTTTTGTATTTGTGTTTACTTTTGAGCTAGCCATTAGTCTTATATACATAACCCCATATGTTTACTTTTGAGCAAGCCAGTAGTCTGATATACATAACCCCATATGTTTACCTTTGAGCTAGCCATTAGTCTTATATACATAACCCCATATGTTTACTTTTGAGCTAGCCATTAGTCTGAAATACATAACCCCATATGTTTACTTTTGAGCTAGCCATTAGTCTTATATACATAACTCCATATGTTTACCTTTGAGCTAGCCATTAGTCTTATATACATAACCCCATATGTTTACCTTTGAGCTAGCCATTAGTCTTATATGCATAACCCCATATGTTTACTTTTGAGGAAGCCATTAGTCTTATATACATAACCCCATATGTTTACTTTTGAGCAAGCCATTAGTCTTATATACATAACCCCATATGTTTACTTTTGAGCTAGCCATTAGTCTTATATACATAAACCCATTTGTTTGCTTTTGAGCAAACCATTACACTCTTTTTTTGTACACCATTCCACGTGCTTACTTTTGAGCAAACCATTACAGATTTTCTGTACACCATTCCATGTGTTTACTTTTGAACAAACCATTACAACTTTTTTAATACACAATTCCAGGTGTTTACTTTTGAACAAGATATTTAGACTTTTCTGTATGTAGGTCTTGAACAAACCATTACAGCTTTTTCAGTATACAATTCCATGTGTTTACTTTTGAGCAAGATATTTAGACTTTTCTGTATGTAGGTTTTGAATAAACCATTACAACTTTTTCAATATACAATTCCATGTGTTTACTTTTGAGCAAGATATTTAGACTTTTCTGTATGTTATCCCTTGTGTTTAGGCTTTGAACAAACCATTACAACTTTTTCAGTATACAATTCCATGTGTTTACTTTTGAACAAAGAATTACATATTTTGTGTACACCATTCCATGTGTTTACTTTTGAACAAACCATGACAACTTTTTCAGTATACAATTCCATGTGTTTACTTTTGAGCAAACCATTACAGATTTTCTGTACACCATTCCATGTGTTTAATTTTGAACAAACCATTACAGATTTTCTATACACCATTCCATGTGTTTAC
>MJUT01013697.1:207445-220009 GCA_002080005.1 Gigantidas platifrons
CCGTTGTGTACATTTGTACTTTTCATAATCATTGATGTATGCCGACCCAAGCGCACTTATAATATTATGAATCGATAATTTTTTATTGTACACATCTAACTTGTGTCATAATACCAAGCCAATTACTAATTAATATTATTTACAGTAATGTATGTCGGGGAAATATAAGAATAATTACAAGTCGAGAAATTCATGAAATCATAAACAATAAAATGCAACTAATTGTTTGCCGGTCAACTTCACTAGTCTAAAACTCTATCACAGAAATAAGTACATTTGTATGCGTCCCTTTCTCAAATGATTGGTTTAGTCAAGAAGGTGAAATCATTTATATCATTTGGAGGGAAAATACAGTTTTTCAAAATTCTCTATGATGGAACCCCTAAATGAAAGAAATGAAAGTATTCAAGTTCCGCAAAAAGGGAAATACCCTAAAGATAACCCTGATGCTGTGAAAAAGAGAAATGACGCTAGAAAAGAAAAACGTCAAACTATAGAAGGGAAAATAAACTTTTCAACAGTCAGAAGATGAGAGACAGTCTATATACGCATGGTGTAGTGACATCAAAACAGCAATGGGTGGTGGCAATCCGAACAATGTCACAAACAGAGACATTTTATTCGAGGTTTCGAGTTTTTATGCCCGAATCAACATTTCAGTGCCGATAAATGAGGACAATGAAAATATTAAAGAAGAGGAAAACGTCCCATTTTTGGATTGTTCATTTACAGCATGTAATGCTGAAGGTTCCAACCAAACTTTATTTGTATGTGCACAGGATTCTATTGAAAACCTTTGTTAAAAGAGTGACAAACCATAATGTCATATGCAACAACTATTTAAATATAAAATCCACTGACCTCAAAGGACATGTCGGTTTATGCAAACTAACTTGTGATAATAAACATGAAATTATGTGGTCAAGCACACCTTACGTTGGAGATAAATTTCTTGGAAACTTACGAATGGCACATGGATTCTATGTTTTCGGTATACTTCCAAACTAATATTCAAGACTTTTCCAAGCTGCAAATATTGGAACCATTGGGGAGACCAGCTTAAATTCCATATTTCAAAAATACAGCCCAGTGGTCACTGAACTTGTTCGTTGTTCTTGTCAAACAGCATTACTAGAAGAAATTGGACTCTATGAAGATCTCAGTGCTGGAATTGACATTGTTACTGATGCACGTCATGGTACAAGAAAAAATTCAATGTACACTGATGTGGTTTATCTTGGTACCCGCACTCACAAAGTTCTTCGAGTGGAAACTTTATCCAAAATTGATGATTGCCCAAGCACTCAAAAACATGAACTTATCGGAACTGAAAGAATATATTCTTACTTTGAACATTTGGATGATGAGCATAAAATCAACATCAGATTACAGGGCCACGATAGAAATACTAGTGTCAATAAGTTCATCAACACAAGCGGTATGGGTGCTGAATCCGCAAATGACAC
This sequence comes from Gigantidas platifrons, assembly GCA_002080005.1. Lineage (NCBI taxonomy): Eukaryota > Metazoa > Mollusca > Bivalvia > Mytilida > Modiolidae > Gigantidas > Gigantidas platifrons. The sequence continues at coordinate 208,912 of MJUT01013697.1, forward strand.
TTGGCATGCAACGAAAAACATTGCAAAAGAAATTAAAACTATATGTTATGGTCCACGCTATAAAGAGGGATCTACATGGCATTCAGAGCTAGCTGATAAAGCTACAAGTATTAAGACACATCTATACTGGTCTATGAAAAATTGTGAAAAAGATCCGGAAAAACTGAAATTAAGTATTCTGAATATAGTGGAACATTATAAAAATAAACATGAACATTGCGGTGAACAGTCACGGTGCAGAACGGACATGAACTATGAACCTTCCAAGTATGTTATCAAAGACCCTAAAGCCGAAATGTTACTGGGTCGTGCTCTCATGAATACAAATATGTATAAGTCACCGATGGACTATGTGTACTGCATGGACAGTTACTATGTAGAAAGTTTTAACAATGCCATTCTACAATACCATGACAAAAGAATAAATTTTTCAAAACCAGTGTATATTTTTCGAACCAAACTTGCAATTTTGGACTGGAATGAACATGTCGATAGACCCTTTACTTCTACAAAATACATTCAAGATGCTAAAAATTCTCGTCGTCAGCTTGAAATTAAAGTTCTGCAGAGAAAGTGCTACAATATGTGGAGTGAAATTTGGGAAAAGTTTGTTAATTGTTATTTGGAATAAATGTAATAAATATTAGGATTATGTTTCATTTGCTTTCATGTACATGTAAAGTATAAATGTTTAAAAGAAAACATATCAGTCATAGTAGTTAGTTTTATACACATTAAAAAAAAGTAAAATCATCAAAGTAACTATAAAAATGGTGAGTCCAATTTTATAACATTATTGTCACCTGGTAATTGTTTTATTACCGGTATCACAATCTATATAAATTAAATAAGAGTCAGCTTCTGCTATCAACATGATCAACACAATATTAATCGTCTGCTACATATTTTCACAAGCATGTGCATTTGTTTATATGGAACGCCATAACTGCCTTATGTTCAGAATGTTTCATTATTATGATGATACTTTGTCATTATGTGATGATACTTCTTCATTATGTGATGATACTTTGTCATTATGTGATGATACTTCCTCATTATGTGATGATACTTTGTCATTATGTGATGATACTTTTTCATTATGTGATGATACTTTGTCATTATGTGATGATACTTTATATATGTGATGGTACTTTGTCATTATGTGATGATACTTTGTTATTATGTGATGGTACTTTTTTCGCGCATGCTTTTAGAAAAAAACAAAATGGCCGATGCTAGAATATCTGATGTGTTACAAAAAATTGGTCTTTCTTATTTGTATGTAAATATTGAGAGAGAGAAAATCACTCCGGACATAATCTGTTTGCTTTCAGCACAAGACATGAAAACATTAGGAATTTCACAAACAACAGATATGATGAAACTTAGAATGGAATGTGTCAAATATCGTAGCAATAAATCCAAAATATAAAGTAGATTTGACATTCCAAAATCGACTTTGCAAAATTTACTTGATCAAGGATTTAAGATATCCGATATTGCTAAAATACTAGTTGTGTCAGAGCGCACAGTGTATCGTAGAATGGCGCAATTCAGTCTCAGCAAGTGTGATTTTTCATCCATTAGCGATGAGGAACTTGATATTACGTTATCGGAAATAGCAAGGAATTATCCTCTGTGCGGAGAAAATATGTTGAAACAAATGTTGGTGACAAAAGGTATTCGGATTCAAAGATGGCGCTTAAGAGATTCTATTCACCGTATAGACTCGCATGGAGTCAGCGAGAGGAAGAAGGGCAGACTTTGTCGAAGAGTGTACAATGTTATGGGGCCTAACCATCTTTGGCATGTCGATACAAACCATAAGCTCGTTCGTTGGCGATTCATTATTGTTGGAGGTGTAGATGGTTTCAGTCGACTTGTAAGATTCCTGAAATGCTGTGACAATAACACATGAAAAACCGTTTTAGAGTGTTTTCTTTCAGGGGTTAACAAATTTGGACTATCCTTGAGGGTCCGATCTGATAAAGGCCTTGAAAACGTATATATTGCAGACTTTATGCTTACTGAAAGAGGTGAAGGCAGCATGATAACTGGTAGTAGTACACACAACCAACGAATAGAAAGACTGTGGCGCGACGTGTTTGAGGGTGTTTTGAGTTATTGCTACAACTTGTTTTATCATATGGAAGATGAAGGAATACTTGACCCTTTAAACTTAGTTCACCTAGCCGCATTGCATTACATATATATGGATGAATTAAATCGACGACCCGAGTTTTGGCAAGCTGCATGGTCAGGTCATAGAATTCGAACAGTTAAGTCATCCCCTATTAATCTATGGACATGTGGACAATTACAAAATCCTGTTGGCATACCCCTGTCGGAAACTGACTTACAGGATTATGGAATTGAAGGATATGTTAATGTCGTCAATGCAGAGGAAGGCGGTCGTCCTATTCTTGAATCTTTGAGCAATCTGATCAGTCAAGAATGTAGAGAAATATTGAGCGAAGAAATCCGTCATGATACAAATGAAAATTATGGAATTGACAATTACTAGAAATGCTTGAACATAATTCAGATTGATAATTAGCTATTGTAATTAAAACAAACTCAGCATTCATGATACAGACCAACTTCAGTGACACGAAATGCATTTTAATAATATTTAATGTTTCCATTATAAATTATTTTTGTAAAGGTAGTTTTGTCAATGACATGCACATGTTTCACACGATAATGACGATTAAGTTCAAGATTAATGAAAAACATTGGTTGGACGTGTTTGTGCGCGCTCTCACAGATCATGTTTTGGACTTTAAGTTTTCAGTGGTCAGAGTTAATCTTTTTTTTAATTATTTACTTGATACATTTTGGATTAGGAGACGACCATTTGATTTTGAGGGGGTGGGGCTTGAAATTTTTTTTAATGAATTTGTTGGTCTTTGCTGAAAATAAACATTTTGATCTCGAAGATGGAGGAAAAATATTTTACTTCCCAAGATTTACTCGGATCCACACTTAAAAATACAACAAAAATGTAAATAACTGATTTGATTTCGCCTCTGTAAAGAATAAATATAATTTTACGATGATTATAGTGAAAATTAATAAATATTGTAATCCCAAAATTAATGGTCGTCCCCTTATAAAATTATGGATTTTTATAAACCGACCGCTCGTTTCCCATCCCGTAAAGTCTTGGTTGGGTGGGTTAGACATGGGAACATCGGAATTCGAAGGCACCCGTATTGAATAAACTGTTTCATAGGTCATATGGATGTCTACAGACCACTCATTTTGATGTCTGTGGGTGTCACTGCCCCCCCCCCGATGGTTTATTCCAGAGGTCTCACAAACGGTTCGACTTACCCGGCTCCACCGCCAGCTGAAATTTGGATATCCGGGTCGACCCGTAATGAATAAAACTCAGTGTTTCATAGGTCATATGGTAGTCTACAGACCACTCATTTTGATGTTTGTGGGTTTCACCCTCCCCCCCACGACGATGCGGTGGTTTATTCCCGATGTCTCACAAACGCCATCAATCAGCTGAAATTTTGATATCCGGGTCGACTTGATTGAATACATTGTTGTCCTAGCTATAGTTAGACAGTTTTCCCCGTTGGTCCCGATGGGCCCGACTGATTGAAGCTCGGCATGCCACTATGCTAAAGATCCATTTATGAGTCCACATGCATATACTACCGGTTTTGTAGATATGGTTGCTTCTTTTCGATATAAGACACTTAGGGACAGGGGGTCTGACTATTAGGGATACTACACCAATGTCAAGGAGGGTGCTCCAAGCACAGAGGACAGATAGAGTGGAAGGAAGAAATATTTAAAGCCCTCAAGTCCGAGTTACGGCGGTGCGTGTGTAGAATCTGTGTTTATTTTTATTTTTATTTGGTTTTATGTGGTTGTGTGTATTCCTGCTGAATTCTTCAATTTCCCATGATTCCATTTCTATCATCACATAATAACAAAGTATCATCACATAATGACAAAGTACCATCACATATACAAAGTATCATCACATAATGAAAAAGTATCATCATATAATGAAGAAGTATCACCACATAATGACGAAGTATCATCACATAATGAAGAAGTATCATCACATAATGACAAAGTATCACCACATAATGACAAAGTATCATCATATAATGAAACGTTCTGAACATAAGGCAGTTATGGCGTTCCATATGTTTACATACAACAGATGTTGTTATCAGTAGTACCTCCTACGTCACCTTATCAGTCAAAGCTTAATTGCGCATGTTTCCCGATCAGGCTGATCTGATGTTGCTGAGTTACTCCTCCTGTTGTAATGTAAATATTGTATGTATATATGTATTTGTGTATCTGTTATTTATTTGTCATTTATGTGTTGTGTTGTATTTTTATGTTGTAATTTCTCTATACCATTTTAATTTATGGTTTATTTAAGAAATAAATCATGGATGCCAGAATGTGTTGGGAGTTTTAACATGTATTGGCGGATATTAGTATTTTATCCCGAGCCAGAAGCAGGGGATAAAATATACTAATATCCGCCAATCCATGTTAAAACTCAAAACACATTCAGCCTTCCATGATTTATTTCAATTCTGATATGTCTAAGAGTACAAATACGGTAGTATACTTTGACTGGAAGACGGTAATTTATACATAGGCTTGCGGAAAATGTCGCACACAATTTATGTGATTCGAATAATACTGCGCCCTCTATCTGCATTATTCGGGTCACAATATATGCTGCCAATGGAAACGTCAGTCACATTCATCGGCGCATGTGCTAATGAGATAATACGAAGAAATAATTCTGGTTTTTTTTAACAAAGGGAGAGTGAGGTCATGTTAGAATTGAGAATAAAGATTCTTGATTCTTGACTATTCAAAAGTGAAATATGAATAGAAAATTTAAACAGTAATGATCAAGAATTCCACTAATGTTAACAAAACGAACAATCACCTCTCACCTTCACACTGAACACAAAAAAGACCACGACATGTGACGTTGAAATCTAGGTCAAAGCTTGGGACAGACACTGAACTGTAGCGGGGTTAACCGGGTTAATGGGATCCCAACCCTCCCCTCAAGAATGTATTTTAATGAGTTTGATTTTTTTTTCCCTGAAGTTTAGCATTAGGCGAATAGGGGGTCGTTGAATTTTGAACATGAAAATATGTAGTGAAGTTCGTCTCCAATATCACCAGAATTACACAATAAACATGTTCTGTTTTATCTTGTAATATTTTGCCACCTGTCTGTTTCAATCGGTAATTCATAGATCGTCGTTCTGAATCTACATCTTTTTTTTTAAATAACTTCATATAGCACAAGTTGCATCCATATAAGTGTCAATGAATACAAAGAAATGCAACATTACCTGCGCTGAACAAGGAATTAATCTTAAACATAACAATGAAATGAAAATGAAAAATATTACAAATGTAGTATTCTGTTATAAAAGATTAACAATCTGTTATACAAAATTAACAATTTGTTATTACATATTAAAAATATGTTCTAACAAATAAGAAGAAAAAAATAGTGATGTGGCCATTCCCATATTTCGTATTCGTTCGTCTAATTTTCTAATTCTAATTTTTCTTCTTTTTCTGGTCGATGATACTTTGTTTTACTGTAATATTAAGAAAGCAAAATACTGATGATACCAAGCATAATTATGACAAGTAAAATCCATCAAGAATAATTTTCACACTTGCCAACCGAGGTATAGCAGTTTCATAGCTTAGGAGTGAAAAATTATACAAAACTACAGGAAACCTTTCTGGTTTTTCCAGGTAATAATTTAGCATAGCACTTCATAATCCTAACTTTAACGTTCTCCACACCCATACTTCAGTCATCCAATAATATAGGTTCAACAATCTTATCATGTCGAGCTAGCATTCATTGGATATCTTATGTAATCATACTTTCCCTGATAAATGTTCTACTGAAGACCCGAATTACCTAGAATTATCTTTTTGTGTATTTGAAAAACTTCATGTTGTGCAGATTGAAATACCAAGGTACAAAAATGTGCATGTAAATACGTTTATAATTTCTAAAACAGTGGACTTATGTGTAAGTATACGATGCTTTCAGATATTCTACATTTAGAAAAGACAAATGGCAACTTTACTTCTTTTACCTACTTTTACTTGCAATTTCCACGTATTGCAATACTCATTTAAAACATCCAGCTGTTGTGTAAGTCTTCTTGTGGGTCTGACAAGAAACCGTAAAAAGATCAAATATATTAAGATTTAAAAAAAAACTTTTTAGCGCCTATATTTGGAGGTGGTTTTCTTCCCTGAATGCCTGAATGCCAACATTTATCAAGATCAAACAATGTTGTCCTTTCTAATAACTACATGATTCAATATTTTGCTATATATTTTATACTAGACACAATTCAGAGATTAGATATTTATCAATAAACATTAAAACTAATGCCTTTGCATTTTGAAAACAACACTACATTTATTTGAATATTTACATTATTTCTCTTAAAGTTTTGCTTAATGCTGGGATTATTGTTGTATAGCTTAATGGTTTATTTTCAAAATTACGTCATAGAATGATATATATAACAAGTACAAATGTATATATAAACTCACATCCTCATAGCTTTCCTTGCATATCATTTCTATAACGTTATCTGAATTATTGGAATATATTTTGTTTTCACATAGAGTAACCATTATTCACTTTTATATAGAATATATTATTTCATTTTTCATTAAATTTATAACTTTCTTTATTTAAATTATTCTTCTAGAAAGGACGGGTTTAGAGTATGATGTTTAAAGCCACTTTCAACAATATGTCAGTTATATCGTGGCGGACAGTTTTATTGGTGGAGAAAGCCGGAGTACCCGGAGAAAGCCACCGAACTGCCGCCAGTCACTGACAAACTTGATCTCATAATGTTGTCTCGCGTACACCTCACCTGAGCAGGATTCGAACTGTCACAGTGCAACTGATTCACTACATTTTAAATGTGTATGTCTCCCATTTTAAGGCTGATAATATATAATGTACACAATATGTTGTCTTGGGGATATTGGCATTCAGGAATAGGTTTTACCAATGTTGTATTTGGTTTTGCTTTTTCTATCCAAATCACCAAAAAAAAAAAAAAAATTAGATTTGAGTTTTATAGCAATCCTAACCACATCGTTAGTGTAATGGTTAGCGTGTCTTATCGAGTGTGGTAGATTGTGGGTTCGAATCCCTGTCGGGTCAAACCAAAGACTATTAAATTGGTACTTGCTGCTTCATCTATAAGGACGCACAACTAAGAATGATATATTAATTTTAGAGTCACATGTAATTTTATACGTGTTTTGATTGGTTTAAAAAGTTGAGTGCATTTTCCTATGTACTTGAATCTGAAAATATACGTCGTTCCCAAGGCGTCGCGTGCCGTTGTCATCAGGCGATTTTCTTTAAATGAGGCACCTTTGGTGTTATCAAAATTTATTTCCGATTATTGCCTTATTTTGAAAAAATATATTTTTCAATATCATAGCAAAAAAAAGTTTGAACTAATTTATAAGGATTGATAGAAATTATTTGTTACGCGGGTTATACGGTGTGTACAACCTGATTGTGGTTATTTCTTCATGAATCGAACAAAAATTGCTATCAATCCTCCAATAGCAATACAAATGAAAATGTACATAAAACTAAAGCCCAGCCGGGTAGATTTCAGAACGTTTCATTTGAGGACATTGATTCATTCCTTATTTCGAATTCTGTTACACATGAAATACACACGACTCGGACAATAATAACACATCGTGCCTGGTTCCTCAGATAAATCGGACTGACATGAGTCACAATTGCAATGAATTTTTCCACAACAACTTTACAAATCCCCCCATATTCAAATAAAATTAAGAAACTCGTCCTTCATTTAAATTTCCAATTTTTTTCATCGAAGCGACAACACTTGCCTTGTTTGAATGTGCGGCCATATTGATTACACACTATCATTGCTCGTAGATTCATACGCGTGGAATGAAATATACAAATTAAATAAAATAATATAAAAGACATTTTGGAAGTCTATATTGTGACGACAGGATCGCCAAGTGTGATAAAGTCAAACGGACATCCTTCCTGGTTGATATAATTAAATTAAATTATTTTTTCTTTAATTTTAAACATTTAATTTTAAACATCAATACAAAAGATTATTAACATATAAACACAAACAAATTAACAAAAAGAATTTGAAAGAAAACAGTTAATGTCAAATCCACAATTCCATCCACGTCGGACAACAGACTGCCAGTCGGCAACATCAATGACTCCACCAGTACTATACACACATCACACGTCAAGCATCAAACTATAATACAGGACCTTGAACAAAATAAGGACTACTAAATATCTTAAAATGTTTAGCATAAATACATATTAACTAAGCAAATTCACATAATGCATCATCATAACTATAATGTATAATAACTACACATTAATATTTCAAATTATCTATACAATCTATAATTGTGTAATGTGCGTCAGGTCGATATAATTGGTTATAATGTATCGTACATTATACGGTATACTACACGCCTGATTTCATTTATTAATAAACATTGTAATATGTGTATCGCATATTTCAAATGTTTTGTTTATAACGTTGATTAATGATCGTCTGCTATGCATGGAGTGTGTAGTAATATTTAGGATACAATAATTACAAATCAATCGTTGTCGTTCACCGTGTGAAAATCAATAATTAAAATATACTGTTGACGGTTTTCTTATGTGACAATAATTTACATTTATGTACGACTGCTTACAAACGTGCTTTTATCTAATAAAATATTTGCTACATGGTGCGATGATTTCTACATCATCAAATGTGCTGTTTAAAATGTCTATACGAAAGCCACTAAATGTTTGTGGTGTAAAATTGTACATTATATACTGAACTAAAGGTATAATTTACAAACATCTTCTCAAAATTGTATAAATAAAATACCCCTATACAGAATACGGACGTCAAAATTTAATCATATAATAACTAATAAGTTTTACTTACCTTGAACAAGACAAGACAACGACCATACACACTCCAAGGTAACTTTACAAAGTGTGGTGAAGAAAATCCCAAAAACGACAACTTAAATACCCATAACCTACCCAAAAAGTCCGTGTATTATGATATGTACTTTTAGGAGTTATGAAACCAATGAAAGTGCAATTAGCCTTTTTTATCTATTGTATTAATGTTTACTACGATTCCGAACAGAGTATGAGAAAAACCAATACTAATATATTCCTCTAAACTTCCAAGACTTATTCAAAACGGAAATAAACTAATTACAAGTGGATAAAAATAGTAAAAGCTAACCACCAAAACACAACGGGAATACCTTCAAAATCTTAAGATCGTAACATATATAATAAACAGTATAAATAATCGTAGATATATATATGGATAAGACCACTCGTGACCGAATACGCGTTAAGGATTAAACTCGTCGTTTAAATCCCTATGCATACTTCGGTCGCACCTGGTCTTATTTTGATATTCAAAATCTACGATTAGTTATATTATATATACTTCCATTTTCTGAAGACCCATGCATCTCCATGCAATATTGTTTTATTCAATATTGATCAATTGAATATGTTAAGGTTAATGTACCCGTAATGTACCTGTGTATATGATGACATAATTCTAATTATATTATATCTAATTTTGCTGCAATGTCCTTGTGCTATACATGTAATACATCCATGTCATATAGTTCTATTTGATTACATATATGTACAACAATTCACAATCGTATTAATTTATAATATGTTAGGTATTCTAATACGTGTAATACACCGATGTCATAGCTTTGTTTGATTACATTTATGTATAATATTTTACAATCGTATTAATATATCATATGTCAGATGTTATAATACATGTAATACAACAATGTCATAGTTCTATTTGATTACATATATGTACAACATTTCACAATCGTATTAATTGATAAAATGTCAGGTATTATAATACATGTAATACACCGGGGGTACCGATGTCATAGTTCTGTTTTATTACATGGATGTGTACATTAAATTTCACTAGCACATTTATATTTATTGATATACCACCGCATATGATTAACATATCTATGTTATTTACTGTAGCCAGATCACTTAATCGTTTTTATTTCACCTTCGCTGTATAATGTTTCCATTGTTCCAATGTTTCCGGGGATACCGATGACATAGTTCTGTTTTATTACATGTATGTGTACATTAAATTTCACTATTACATTAATATATATTTATATGAAACCCCTGAATACGCCACTATGACCATTGTAATTGTCATTAAACATTATATATATCAATCGATCAATCAATCGATACAACTATCGATATACTATGTAGCTTTTATTCTGTACATGTATCCCTCAAACTTGTTCTGTTCTTTGTTGTATATACGATTTAAACTTCAATTATTATAATACCAACAATGCTAACGACGGACAAAGACCATATATATGTCCTCCTTTAATATGTACGTTAAAACTGTGTTAAATTGTATTATTTACGAGAAGTGAATGTGATTTTATTACAAAATATCAAAAATACGACATTCACATTATTCCCTTGTCACATTGTGTTTTAGTCAGTCCTTATAGTGATCCATAGACCAATATACAGTTTCCATTTGAATACAACTAAAGTAATATAATTTAATGTGGTACCATTACATATACAGCTTCGTATACTTGAACAACGGTAAAACATACAAAACAGTTAATAAATTTGTCGAACTGGTAAAAAAGTAGTGATTGAAAATTCGGGTCTCATCCTTTTTCGTTCAATTATATACACGTGAGAAAATGATTAAGCATATATTCAAACTACAGGATCATTGAAAAAGATATACTCTAGAAATTTTCGAAAAGTAGTTGATCAACTAATATCAAAATAAATAGATTCTAAATATAAGCACCTCTACTGGCTTGGTCCTCAGCGTTGTATTCAGGCAGTCATGTTAAGGTTGTCCATCAATTGAAAATCTATACTTTTTACTTTTTGGTTCAATACACGCGAAAATGCATTAATTTTACTCATTTAAGCCAATACAAT
>MJUT01013697.1:222423-232926 GCA_002080005.1 Gigantidas platifrons
CATTGGAAATAAGAAGAAATATCTCTGCATGTTGCTGCAAAACAAGCAAGTTTTTCTCTTGCAAGCAAAAGATGTAAATGCAAGGGAACATTAATGAACAAAACATGTAAGTGTAGAAAGTTCGGCGTTCCTTGTGGCAGCAAGTGTCAGTTTGGACGTGCATGCGAAAATGTGATTCAGGTAGACAATGAAAATTGCATTATAGTTCAAAAACTGTTTACTTTTCATGAGGTGATGGTGTTTTGTTTAAAGTAATAATAGTTATGATAAATGTAATTCAGTAGTAAAACTCAATAAAAGTTTATGATAAAATGTTTGTATTGAAAAAAAACCCATATGGTCTAAATACCCGTATGGTCCAGCTCGTACTAGACCGTATGAGTATCATATACTCATACGGTCGGACCGTACGAGTATACTCATACGGTCCAAACACGCGTATGGTCTGGAACATACACACGACTGTTGTTTCAGTGAGCTAACACTATAAAGACCCAACTAAGCGTGTTGGTCTAGAACAAAGCAGACCACATCATCATCTCATTGAAAATTAACTAGTTCTCGCCATGATACAACTGAAGAAATGCTCATTTGGCGTTAAATAACAATCACTCACTCACTATTGCGACCAATGTTATGTTTTTATACACAGATATATTATATATTTATTATTATTTTTATATTTGTAGTCTACAGAAGCTGTTAAATGACCTGCATGGATGCTGGTACAGTATGGTTCAGGATATTCGGATTTTGATTGTGCTATCGTTAATTGGAATAATAAATATTTTGTATTTCTTATTAATGACGAGGAATTATGTTGATCAAAAATTTGAACCTTGCACAATGAGCATTTATTTAAACGCTTTAACAGTTTTTATTCAAAATAACGGAAAATTACAGTTTTCTGAATCTGTATCTAATGAGTGTATAGGAAAAGCCAGTAAAAACGCTAATACGATGATAAGAAAATCTATCTCCAAAACAATCCGCCAGTGCCATATCGAAAATGCCAGACAAGTTAGTAGATTACCGTTGGATCGTGAAATCATGACATTATTCACATCTTGGTCGGCTAACTCTTCTAAGTTTCACGTACACAATAATACCATTACCAATTGGAGTACATTTATGCCTCGTGTGAATTTAGTGTTGTTTACAAACGACAGTTCTCTTTCCTCGTATGTCAAAGATAGAGGTTGGACATCGTATCCGATTATTCGTCATGCCGCCGGTGGATCACCAATTTTAAAAAGCATGTTTGAAAAAGTCTTGAAAAATTTCAATTCGACTTTTTATGGATATGCTAATAGTGATAATCTTTTTGATTCTTCATTGCTGGACACATTAACAACCATATACAATGAATTCGGGAACAAAAAATCCATCTTTATTAGTGGGAGGAGGACAAATGTTGATTTCTTAAGTATGAAGGAGGCTATATCTTATGGTAATATACGAAATGCTGCCAAAACTAGAGGAATTTTATTTGGAACGGATGCAGAAGATTTTTTCATAACAAACAAACTTTTTGATTGGTCGATTGTCCCAGACCTTGCCATTGGACGAAGGGCATATGATAATTGGCTGGTGTTACATGCACGTGCAGTTGGTGCTTTAACAATTGATACTTCTAGAACTTTACTGGCTGTTCACCAAACGACAAAGACCGGAAACTTTGAAGGGCATGGCCATACAGATCCGCATTATAACGATAATCTTCTTTTAAAATTGAATCTTAATCGCCATTACCAGGAAGGATTTACTACCTGTATGAAATATGAAACATTCCACTCACTATGTGACAAAACCGAAGTCTCAAAACGAGTAGAAATACCTGGTTATTGTTAGAAGATCAGATAAATGACCATGTCGTCCTTAGAAAGTTATCGATCTCTAAATAAAGACTAAATATTTGTTTTTTTGGCTTATAGTGATTATGAATTCTGTTATATGTCTTTTTGATATAATCTTTTACACTAACATTTGACAAATTGTTAAAATTATAAATTTCGAGACAAAATAGGTCTACTAGTATATCTAAATTATCTCACAAAAAGAAGATAAAACAGTTCACATTTACTCATTCCTTTGAATGATCACTGTTTTTCTTGAATTTCGTATAGAGTTAATTATTTTTTATGGAATCAATGGATCTGTATGTCAACTATTTCTTTTAATTCGGTAGAACATCACCACGTTAATCATGGGGAGGTTGATGTAGACAGAAGTCCAAAACGGAATTATTCGTACTTCTTTTTTGTTTTGTTCTATCTTCTTGTTCTTAATTCTGATTCCTTATTTGGTATTGCTTCTAGTTTTGGACTTTTCACTTCTTACTTAATTTCATCTTCAATTTTCCAGTTCTTACTTCTTACTTTGACCACAGTTTTAATTATACAAGTCTAATCAAAGATATATATGTAACCACCAAGTTAACATCGTGGGATACACATATGTTCACAAAATTTAGCATCATGGAATACTCAGATGTTCACAAAATATAACACAGTGGAATACACAGATGTTCCCATGATAGAACACCGTGGGATATACAGGTGTTCACAGACTTTAGCACCGTGGTATATACAGGTGTTCACAGACTTTAGCACCGTGGTATATACAGATGTTCACAAAATATAACACAATGGGTTATATAGACGTTCACAAAAATTAGCAGCATGGGATACACATATGTTTAAAAAAAAATGTTTTAAGAATACAAACAGTTTATTGAATAAACTCCTGCTTTACAATAACCTAAGCAGAACAGGGTAGTTAACTTAAGACCCCTGGTTGTTTACAAACTCATTTGTACAGGGAAAAACAAATAAGCATATTATAAAAAAAAAAAAAATCAAAGCAAAACAAAATAATCAAATAAATTTTCATAATATTTTTTTAAATTCCTTTCTATCTATTTAATATATGATACGGATATTTTACTTTCCCAAATTTAAGAGTCACTACACATATTAAACGAGATATTTCCCTCTCTTATTTTGACCTATTTTTCATTGTTGTGATTATTAGCGTGGGCTCTATATCCCACGTGCAACTGACGATTTATGTTGGATCAATCACTAATAATAAATCTGAAAATTAAATTGTGTGTTTAATTTGGATTTACTAGTATAACTGTAATTAAGTTTACGCTAATCAATTCAACGACCCCATTCAGTTTATTTACAATTCTAATGCAATTCGGTTGTTTCGAATCATGTCAATTCCGACCACGTTCCGTCTTTTTCGTGTCTTGACGTCTGAACAAATAGGCAGGCGACTTCCGGTGTTTACGCTATTACTGTGACAACGTCAGCATATCATAGTCGTAGATGCGGTAGATTATAAGTAATTGTAATATGGAGACGCCAAGGAAACCGCTGAATAAATACTGGTGTTCGGTACCCCACTATCTGTCTTATATAAGAAATATATACATAAAGGCAGATCGTTTTCCTTTCATGATGCTGACAGCCGCAAATAAAGAAAGAAAACAAATTTAATTTTAAAGAATTATTTGTCTCTGCGTTGAAGTCTTTGATACAAATAAAATAATTTAATTGATATCTGTCTTTTACAGAAAATGTTAAGATATTTTTAACTTGAGAATCGAACGTTAAAACGGCGCATATCGATTGGAGTTTTTGTTGTGTACATTGACACCGGAAGCTCAGGACCAGCAGTTCCATCGAAATCACGTGATCTGGCAGACGAACATAACAAAATTTTGACGGAATGGAAATGATTCGAAACAACCGAATTGGTTATGTAACAAGCAATTTCATTGGTCAATTGCATTTACAGGTCAGAGTAAATTTTACGTTTTTTTCATGTTTGAAACTGCGTCAGAATATTGATTTGAAGTGACTCATTTGTTATTGAAATTGTTAGATAAACTTTTAGAGTTGATATTTTTTGTTATTTGTTATTGAAATTGCTAGATAAACTTTTAGAGTTGATATTTTTTGTTATGAAAGCATAATAGATCATTGAATAATTTTATAAAGCAGTTGACTTTCTGATAGAAAAGGTTGAAACTACGGAACCATTTTTGGCGGATATGCTATGTGAAAAAGCGTGATCAAATTGACTACTATCAGCCTATAATTGTAAACAAATGTTACTGTTGGAAGAATTTCATTAGAATGGGAATAATCGTATTGTATTTGAAGTGTTGCCGTCATAAATCGTCAGTTTTACCGTCGCAAATATCCGTTTACCTGACTCTGCTAAGCGTCGCTAGATAAACTCAATTTGCGACAGTAAAACCCACGATTTATGGCGGCAACATTTCAAATACAATACGGTTATTCCCAATCTCTAAATATACGCGTTTCTATTTAATTGACTCTACGAGAAATAGACTCGATTAGCATTATTATTTTAGATTTCACCAATTGTAATAAAATGTTTGATTACTCTTTTTGCTAATACCGGATGATATTAAGCGACTTCCAAAATGAGAATTCAGACATATTAATTGTTGTATTTAAACAGATGATTCTTTACTATTGTCCTCACAAATCCCTAAAGGATTCACAGATGTTCACAAAATATAACACCGTGGGATCCACAGATGTGTATTTAAATTAGTATCACCGTGGGATACACAGGTGTTCACAAAACTCTTTCGTGCTTTCCACCAATAAATTGAACTACTATCATCAATGTTCATATATCAAATAACCATGGGTTAAACAGGTAAACTCTGACCTATTGCAGTCATTTATCACTACTGAAATTATCAGCTAGAGCGAAATTTTCAAATAAACTTTCAAAATGGGTATCCAATTTGACAATCGGCTGCCATGAAAATGGGGATGTGCTGCAGTATGCTGTGTACCAAATATCCTTATAGATATCTTAAATCTCAGAATTAGTATATCTCTATTTCACTTACACTTATCAAAAATCTATAACGAATTCTACACCTCACTGAAATACTCTATAAATTACCCCCACCTTATATTTTCCCACTCATTTCGTACTTCGTTGTTGATACTTCTTTATTTTTATGTCTTTGTTTCGACTTCTCGATTAAAACAACTTTATTCTCAATTCTTTCCGGAAAGAGATGACACGCTGCGTATTTTATTTGGGCTCTAACATGGAGAGTGACAATAAGCATACCTCGCGTGAATACGCTCTTTTCCTTAGATTGATGATACGGACTCGGCCGAGTTGTGACAAGTGAGGGTGTGATGTACCTCAATTTCTCCCATTATGACGTCATTTTAACCCCGCTGAACCAGTTGTGGAAAAATCTGTAATCCTCTAGAGGATTAAAATGTCTCGTGCCTTTTCCCGCATTTGACTCGTTTGACGGCTTTTGAAATAAAGTTCGTGTTAAATAATGGGAGAAACAAATTCTCTTTCAGTTGCCCATGTGGGTTACGATATTTCTCTACTCTCGAGAGTTAAATTAAAAATTTTAACCACCCGCCTAACGGCTCGTGGTTAAAATTTTTAATTTAACTCTCTTGAGTGGAGAAATATCGTAATCCACGGGAAACTGAAGGAGAATCTATATTTCTCACTTTTGAGACAGACCCGTTCCTATTTTTAGCGATGTGAGATTGTCTTATCTTGCACTAGTGCAAGACAAAAAAAAGCACGTGCGTCTTACCGGCAAATCCATGCTGTATAGTTTATGTCAACAATGGAAACAAAATTTGCGGGAAAACGCTCGATCGGGAATGTAAACAAAACAATTAGGTAATGCTCAGCTGATAAAAGTGAGAAATAAAATCAAACACCGGCAAAAAGTGCAAGACAAGGAAATCTCGGCGAGCCTCGTCAGCGAACGATTGAAATCTTACCCGAGGGTGTCGGAGATTTCACTGTCTTGCACTTTTGCCGGTGTTAGATTCTATATTTCTTCTACAAATCCTCGTAGTTAAAAAAAATCCAGATTATCCTCCACCCACCTGGATTCGCTTATGGCTTTCATGGTATTCAGCTCTTGTTGACATTGTTTTATACTTTGAACTTTCCCTAATGAGGTTAAGGTATATGTGACTTGTTAACCCTCATTTAACTGTAAAACCTTACTGATGATTAATGATGAGGATATATATATGATTTATTTTTGTTGCCTGGGTCACTTGATGCAAGATATTTGTCTTATATCTCCTTACACTGCCTTTGATCTTTTCTTTTTAACACGACTCTCAGTTGATACAGTAATTCTCAAACGTTCCTTTTTATACGGATGCATTCTGTTTTTTATTAACACCCCTTGTGGAATGAACATTGATTGAACACGTAGTAATTTACACACTGCAACTTAAGAATTATAAATTATAAATAATAAATAAACTTATTTTGCTTACTATATTATTTGCGTAAATGCAAACAAAACTCAAAATAAAAAAATAAAATAAAAAACAAAACAAAACACCCCCAAGAAAAACAACAACAACAAACAAAACAGCTTCACTACAACCCCCCCCCCCCAACCTCCCCCGACGAATAATCAACTACCAAACAAACAAATCAACTGACAAACCACAATAAGAGCCAGTACTTTAGAACTATATTCGATTCGATTTGGTGATTGTTTTGCACCATAGATAATTGTCTAAAATATTGCAGCTACGATACACTAAGTACCATGGGGGTAAACGTATAATAAATATTGCTTGTGTTATTTTTAGATATTCTAGAAAGGAAGGAATGTGTTCAATACCAAATTATAATGAAAATATTATAGCAAGAAAAGTTTGAAGATACCAAAAAGGGATAATCGGAAAAAGACAGACAATACAGTGATCTACAAAACCTTACACCGAAAACTAAAGATTGAGTAACACGAACCCTACACTAAACCTAATGTTAACCTCTGGTGCCCCGGAAAGGTAAACAGTTCCTGCTCCTCTAGTGGCACGAACCCTACACTAAACCTAATGTTAACCTCTGGTGCCCCGGAAAGGTAAACAGTTCCTGCTCCTCTAGTGGCACTCGTTATGAAATCCGATGATAAGTCATGAATGAGAAAAAAAACGGGATTGTGATTCTGACAAACGAATCCATAACTTCTGTCATTTGTGACTCAGAAAATCGGTAACATTTAACCAAGTCATGGTGGCGACCGTAAAACTTCCGAAGTGATGACTTCAACTTAAAAACTAGGAACCCTTGGTTCAGTAGCTTCCTCATTAGTAGATCACGTTATCAAGGAAATCAGGAAAATCTAAAAAATACAACAAAAACTGATTTAGAAACTAAAAGATTATTTTTTATAAATTAGATAACACATGTCCTGCAATACCTATTGAGGTAGTGTAGGCGTATACGTTATAACTTGGATATTATGTGGGAAAATATTTGAAACATAGTTAGAAATGAGTTCACACCTACAGATGTAATGTCAACTTGTAAGATAATATTTCAATTTTAATACTGTCAACGAATGTATATAGACATAAGCAAAGACATATTACACTTCACAATAATGTATCAGCCCGAGGTGACTCTCCTCAGATGAAGAGAAGATGGTGTATATGTACGCCATAGTTTTCCTTGTCTGTGTCTACAATGTTGATGGACATGGTTATTTAAAAGATCCCCCTCAGAGATCTTCTTTGTGGAGAACCTATCCTGAACATTTCCCACCAAATTATAATGACAATGCTCTCAACTGTGGAGGAAGAGTGGTAAGTTAATTATTTTCATCCTCTAAGATCAAGCTAATGTAATATGCTGTTGTCTGACTAAAACGCCCAATCGGTAGTAGCGACGGGCGGTGTGTACAAAGTGCAGGGACGTAATAAACGCGAGCTTATGAATCGAGCTTACAGGGAATTCCTCGTTCATGGGGAAGAAAGAGTCCCATATTGTTATTATCTTCATTTTCACAAGCTTACTTTCTTTATAATATAGAATATTTCATGGAAGATTGATGTGTCTGACAGGAAGGTGTTATTATATTTCTTCTGATTATTGAATGACAGGAGCTATTGTATTTCTTCTGATTATTTAATGGCAGGAGTTATTGTATTTCTTATGATTATTTAATCACAGGAGTTATTGTATTTCCTCTGATCAATGAATGAAAGGGGCTATTGTATTTCTTCTGATTATAGAGTGACAGGGGCTATTGTATTTTTTTCTGATTATAGAATGACAGGGCCTATTGTATTTTTTTTCTGATTATTGAATGACAGGGGCTATTGTATTCTTTTGATCATTGAATAACAGGAGCTATTGTATTTCTTCTGATTATTTAATGACAGGAGCTATTGTATTCTTCTGATCATTGAATGACAGAGGCCATTGTAATTCTTCTGATAATAGAATGACAGGGGCTATTGTATTTCTTCTGATTATAGAATGACAGGAGCCATTGTATTTCTTCTGATTATAGAATGACAGGGGCTATTGTATTTTTTTTCTGATTATTGAATGAAAGGGGCCATTGTATTTCTTCTGATTATAGAATGACAGGGGCCATTGTATTTCTTCTGATTATAGAATGACAGGGGCCATTGTATTCTTCTGATTATTTAAAGACAGGAGCTGTTGTATTTCTTATGATTATTTAAAGACAGGAGTTATTCTATTTCTTCTGATTATTTAATGACAGGAGCTATTGTATTTCTTCTGATTATAGAATGACAGGGGCTATTGTATTCTTCTGATCATTGAATGACTTGGGTTATTGTATTTCTTCTGATTATAGAAAGACAGGGGCTATTGTACTCTTCTGATCATTCAGTGTTCCAGCTAGGAATTGAAAATGGAGGGGCGCGACTTTGGAAAAAGGGCACTTAAGCGCGTCAAAAACTATGAAAAAGGGCAATATAATTATTTTCAGTTACTTACTATTAAAAATGTCTTTCAGCACTACATTTTCAGCTCTTTGCATCAATGCATCTACATGACATGACTCATTGTTTATATATATTTTATCAAGGATTTATATTAATGTACAGAAATGCAGTTAAAATCTGAAGATCAATAAAAATACATGTGCTTAAAAGAATATAGTGTTATTAATGTTCCAGATACAATTTTAACTAAAATAAAAGTCACACTATGTTTACAAGTCTTCTGTTTTTGTGTTTAAAAAACTTCGAAAGGAATTTACTAATCAAATTGGCAAAAAATATTTTATTTTTATTTGCATTAGAAATTTTCCATAACTTTATTAATTATAAATTATTTTCAAGTGACTGAAGTGTGTTTAGTAGGTCACTAGGTACTTCTAAAGCACGTGGATATTGAATTGGCTCTGACCTGACTGTTGTCATATGTGCGAGATTTAATAATTTTTAATAAATGTTTAAATGTTCGTGTTGTCCATCTGTCCATTTCGTAATTTACACGTTTGTCTGTCAGTCTCGTTCAGCTCGTCTCCCTTGGTTTGTTTGTCAATGAATCGTGATTTTCGATCTCCTTCATACAAAATGTACACATTTTCTGCCTTGTTTTTTGTTTATTTGTATTTTTAGAAATACCGCTTGGATGCGTAAAAATAGTAACAAAATCGGAATGTACAGAATCATAATTTTAAGTTATGTACCTTGAACGTTGTTCATTGCTAAAAAAAAAAGATGAAATTGGTGTACATGTTTTGGCAATTTTCTTCTTTCCACCTTCAACTTGTTCAAACTGAGACAACCTTCTCTTCTTGGATTGCATGTTTGTACGTTTGTCAAAAGTATGAAAAATCTTAAAATATTGTGAGTTTATTTCATGAAATATTGTTTAACGAGCAATTTCAGAAACAAAGAAATTTATGAACCTTAATCCAGAGCTTTGGTCGATTTTTTTTTATAATGACCTAAGGACATATTTTGGATTACCGAAGTCATAAACTGATCCCTTTGTCAGGGCAGGAAATTACTAATTAGCTGACAACAGGTGATTGTTGTTAAAAGCATTACACCTGCCACGCTTAAACACCTGTACAATTTAATTAGAAATTAATTGGACAAGTTTTGAGACAATATCACGAGTGGACAACACAAGCGTACACGTTTGGGATTCATGTACGGCATTAAAAACCAAAAGGGTAGAGGGGCGCAAGGGAAGGGTAGTAAGGCCAGAGGGGCGTACAATTTTGGGGGCGGGGCGCAGCGCCCCTCTATTTTGGTCTAGCTGGAACACTGTCATTGAATGACTGGGGTTATTGTATTCTTCTGATTATAAAATGTTAGGGGCTATTGTATTCTTCTGATCATAGAATGACAGGGGCCATTGTATTTCGTCTGATTATAGAATGACAGGAGTCATTGTATTTCGTCTGATTATAGAATGACAGGGGCTATTGCATTCTTCTGATCATAGAATGACAGGAGACATTGTATTTCTTCTGATTATTGAATGACAGGGGCTATTGTAATCTTCTAATTATTGAATGACAGGGGCTATTGTATTTCTTCTGATTATAGAATGACAGGAGCTATTGTATTCTTCTGATCACTGAATAAAAGGAGCTATTGTATTCTTCTGATCATTGAATAAAAGGGATTATTGTATTTCTTCTGATTATAGAAT
>MJUT01013697.1:233608-262325 GCA_002080005.1 Gigantidas platifrons
GAGCTATTGTATTTCTTCTGATCATTTAATGACAGGGGCTATTGTATTTCTTCTGATTATTTAATCACAGGGGTTATTGTATTTCTTCTGATTATTTAATGACAGGAGCTATTGTATTCCTTCTGATTATTTAATGAAAGGAGCTATTGTATTTCTTCTGATCATTTAATGACAGGGGCTATTGTATTTCTTCTGATTATTTAAAGTCAGGAACTATTGTATTTCTTCTGATTATTTAATTACAGGAGTTATTGTATATCTTCTGACTACTTAATGGCCAGAGTTGTTGTATTTCTTCTGATTATTTAATGACAGGGGCTGTTGTATATCTTCTGATTATTTAATGACAGGAGTTATTGTATTCTTCTGATTATTTAAAGACAGGAGCTATTGTATTTCTTCTGATTATCTAATCACAGGAGTTATTGTATATCTTCTGATTATTTAATGACAGGAGTTATTGTATTTCTTCTGATTATTTAAAGACAGGAGCTATTGTATTTCTTCTGATTATTTAATGACAGGAGCTATTGTATTCTTCTGATTATTTAAAGACAGGAGCTATTGTATTTCTTCTGATTATTTAATGACAGGAGCTATTGTATTTCTTCTGATTATTTAATGGCAGGGGCTATTGTATTTCTTCTGATTATTTAAAGACAGGAGTTATTGTATTCTTCTGATTATTTAAAGACAGGAGCTATTGTATTTCTTCTGATTATCTAATCACAGGAGTTATTGTATATCTTCTGATTATTTAATGACAGGAGTTATTGTATTTCTTCTGATTATTTAATGACAGGGTCTATTGTATTTCTTCTGATTAAAGAATGACAGGAGCTATTGTATTTCTTCTGATTATTTAAAGACAGGAGCTATTGTATTTCTTCTGATTATTTAATGACAGGAGTTATTGTATTTCTTCTGATTATTTAATGACAGGAGCTATTGTATTCTTCTGATCATTGAATGACAGGGGCTATTGTATATCTTCTGACTAATTAATGTCATGAGGTATTGCATTTCTTCTAATTGTAGAATGACAGGGGCTATTGTAATCTTTTGATTATTTAATGACAGGGGCTGTTGTATATCTTTTGATTATTTAATGACAAGGGCTGTTGTATATCTTCTGACTATTTAATGACAGGAGCCATTATATTTCTTCTGATTATTTAATCAGAGGGGCTATTGTATTCTTCTGATTCTTGAATGACAGGGGCTATTGTATATCTTCTGACTATTTAATGACAGGGACTATTGTAATTCATCTGATTATTTAATCACAGGAGCTATTGTATTCTTCTGATCATTGAATGACAGGGGCTATTGTATATCTTCTGACTATTTAATGTCATGAGGTATTGCATTTCTTCTGATTGTAGAATGACAGGGGCTATTGTATTTCTTCTGATAATGTAATGACAGGAGCTATTGTATTTCTTCTGATTATTGAATGACAGGAACTATTTATGAAAAGAAATTTGATAGTCAAGAATTCTACCAATATCAATAAAACGAACAATCACCACTCACTCCAACTCACCGAACACAAAAAGAGCAACGCATGTGACGTTGATAATTCAGGTTCTAGCATGGGATAGACAGGAAAATGTGGAGGGATTAAACAGATTAACTATTGTCTTTCGTCTGATTATTTAATGACAATAGCTATTGTGTTTCGTCTGTAAATTATTTAATGGAGGACAATTGTAACTATCTATATATGGTCGTTATTCGTACACTTGAATACTATATTTTCTTCATTTTATTCTGAAGAAATTATGCCACACTACATACGCAAGCATTTGCAAATATACACGATTATAACACACGCAATGCTTCTGCTCTTCCCGTTGTCCGTACACGAACCTCACTGTATTACAATTCCTTCATTTCATCTTCCGTTCGACTGTGGAACTTACAACCAGATAATATTATACTACGTCCATCCATTGAAGCCTTGAAGTATTCTCTAAAATCAAATATATCTTCAAAACCATTTTATTATTATACTGGCAGTCGCCTTGGGCAAATTCTCCATTCCAGATTACGAATGCAGTGTTCCTCTCTAAACCAACATTTATACCGTAAGAACATTGTCCACTCGCCTAACTGTATTTGTGGTTTAACCGAATCTACCACTCATTATTTATTTCACTGTCAGCGATACACTGCACAAAGGCAAATGTACATAAATTCTATTAGTGTATCCATAAACCTAACAACAGAAATACTTCTTTTGGGACCACCCAAACTTGCACCCGACCAAAACGTCGAATTATTTTTAGCAGTTCAAAAATTTATTATCTGTAGTAAGCGATTCGCACCTTAAGGTCTTTTGATTTCTCTCTCTCTCTCTCTCTCTCTCTCTCTCTCTCTCTTGTGCACTACTCTTTCATCACTTAGTTCTTAAATCTAATTGAAAAATTTCACATTTATATCTATTCAGAATAACAATATTCCTTATAATTTAAAATTTGATATTGTATAAACTTCGAGACCAGTTTGATTATTGTAAAGAGATATACCAGGGAAACGAATTAATATAAGTTTTTCTAAACTTGTTTTCGAATCCCTTTAATTATTTGTAGTGTATCATATTACAATGTATGTTATTGTATTATATTTATTAATTAATAAAATAAGTTTAAACTAAATTACTTAGACAAAAAGTGGAATCAACAATAAAAGAACAGACCACATGCAGTGCTTGTATTACGTAGAAATTACAAAATAGATTGTCATCATGCTAGTATCTCACCTCTTGTACAGTAGTTAGATAGTTGTCGCTTAGCCAAATATGTGCCAGTATTTCCAAAAATAACAACTCCCATAGGAGCCATCAGTTCATATACAACCCCATAGGAGCCATCAGTACATGTACAACCCCTCAAATGGAACGTACACTAGTTGTGTGGTAAAATCAACCACAACTCGAACTTGGAGGTGGACATCAATGAGAGCCTCGTCTTGGAAGAATGACACACACCTTGCACTTTTAACACAACTTGCTGTCCTCTCTAATGAACACCAGTTTGTTAGGAATGCCCCTTGAAAGGAAAAATGTCACACCCTCATCCACCGTGCTGACAATTAAAACATTAGTATAAAGGTCCATTTCGGTGCATCCTAAGTGATGTATAATGTATTGTATTTAAACGTGTTCTCGCCAAGAATATAGGTGAAACACTGCTCACGTGACTTTGAAGCAACAGTCAATCAAACAAGTAAACACACATGTAATAACGTCCCAACAAATTGGTTTCATGTTGTGGTGTACTTTTTCCATTTTTGTTTTATTTAAGCACCAATGGCGTATCAACGGGGGCCGTTGTGGAACGTGTGGCGACCCATTCGACGACATCAGACAACACGAAGAAGATGGGCTTTATGATAATGGTTTTATTTCTAGAAATTACACTTCCGGTTCAAATATAATTTTGACTGTAAGAATAACATCTAATCACAGAGGTTGGTTCGAATTTAAGCTCTGTCCAATTGACCACCCACATGAATCTTTAGATAAATGTCTAGACGATCACATTCTAGAAATAGACGGTGGAACGACACAACATGAAGTAGGCCAGGCAACCGGAGACATAGAAGTAAAAGTTAAATTACCACAAGGACTCTCGTGTACACGATGTATTTTGCAATGGAAATATAACACTGGTAAGTTAACAGTTCACTGTAAACATTCCACTCGTTAGAAAATATAACACTGGTAAGTTAACAGTTCACTGTAAACATTCCACTCGTTAGGAAATAGTTCTATTCAAGCAGCTGAAAGGTCGAATTGTTCTTTAAAATATTTTTCAAAGTCAATACATCACACCAAGAATGAAACCTGTTACTTCTTTAAGATAAAATCATGCTTTTCATTGTCGCGAGACCAAGATTAAAACAAACTATATTTGGGACGAGCGATATAGGCATTATTCTTTATAAAATAAAATGAAAAAAACATAATATACCACACTGTCTTAATAGTTCTGTAATCCAATAGAAAAATCATGTAAATTAGCAAAATCGGTACCTATAAGAACACACAAATACAAGACCGCTAATTTTCCCGGCTTGGTACACACACTTCAATAAAAATGTCAGAGTTAGACTAGTTCTATGTGACGTATCTTCCCTTCTTAGTGAAATGATGCGGACATACAAGGGCTTTCAACATGTGAGTAAAATGCAAACCCTCACATCTAACCTGGCATACCCTATAATCTTGAACATTATACGAAATATATTTAATTTGTTTTCAATATTGTTTTGAAGTATAATATGGTTTCATATTTTGTGCATAGAACCTTATGCGTAAAAAATAGTTTTTTGAAAGTCCATATTTTTATTAAAAATATGTGGTATTAAAGGGTTGTAGTATTGCTTTGTCGATTTTTTAATTACTGTTATGGAAATAAATGTACAAACCATTAAATGGGAGGGGCTGTCGTGATTATATGCTAGTTGGATTTACAACCACCTGTGCAATCAGTGCCAACGACCACTAAAGTTGTTAGTTCGAACCCCGCTCATGGCGAGGTGTGCTCGATACAACATTATCTGATAAAGTTTGCTAGTGACTTGCGGCATGTCGGTGGTTTTCTCCAGGTCCTCTGGTTTCCTCCACCAATAAAACTTTCCGCCATGATACAATTGAAATAATGTTGAAAGTGGCGTCAAACACCATAAACCGAACCAAACCAAATCTTAAATGGGAACACAACCCTTCAAATCCAGTAACATCTGTGGTACGATATTAAAAGTATGTACGCATCACTATATGACGGTGTATATGTAAACTAGTTCTCATTACAACACGATTTCACCACCATGCTTCTTTAAGCAATTGGGAGGGGTCATGTTGTTTTATTGTTTTATTAACGCGATTGTTTGTCATTTGATATGAATGCTATGTAATATTTCATAGGAGGAGTTTGAAGATACCAAAAGGGTAATCAGAATTCGTAAATCGAAGAAGAACAGACAACACAATGGCCGAGCGAAAAAGGACGAAAGGACAAACAACGATCTACAAAACATACACATAAAACTAAGGATCGAGTAACACGAACCCCACTAAAGACCCGGGGTGAACTCGAGTGCTACGGAATGGTAAGCAGTTCCTGCACCACTAGTGGCACCCGTTGTGTTAATCTAGTTACAAACCCGGTATAACTATAGTGTTATTAAATCCTTAATATAATTTTGATTCTAATGATAAAATGCATTGTAGGTAACAGTTGGGGCTGTGATACTAATGGCTGCTGCATTGGTTGTGGACAGCAAGAGCAATTTTATAACTGTGCAGATATTGGTATATATGAGCATAATGAAGTACATATGCAACGTTTTCAACCGCCGCCAAAGAAACTTTCACCGACACCGATAAAGCAGAAAATTAAATCGTGTGAGCCATCACCCGTTTACCAGAATGTACCTGGAATGAAGTCATGGTGCCAAAACTCTTGTCCATTTTGTCCAAAATCCCACTGTGTATGTCAATATATATAACGTGCATTATTGTGGTCAGTAAAATGTTGCTGTTGCTATTATGGTTTGCTTATTTTTTTGTGAACCGTGAAGGCATAAATAAATATGAAAGGAAAAGATTAAATAGGAGGAACAAAACATGGTGGTTGTCATGTAAGAGCCAGGAGCTGCTTACCCTTTGTGAGCAGCTGGGTTCACGCCCGGTCTTTGCTGCTCATCTTTTTAGTTTTCTGTGCTGTATTTTTTTGTTTTGTTTGTCTTCATCCTGTGTCTTGTGCACATAATGTTGCCAGTTTCTTGGATTGTCCATTATGATTGTCCCTTCGGTTTTCTCTAACGCTTGTTACAAATATAGCGAAATATCAAACGAATAGAGAACATAAGAAAGTAACTATTATACAGTTGTAGAATGGTAGGTAAGTTAATTACAAACATAACAAGTCTAAAACTAGTCGATGTAATGTAATTTATATTCATAAAGGTAAGGTA
The DNA here is from genome assembly GCA_002080005.1 of Gigantidas platifrons. Taxonomy (NCBI): domain Eukaryota; kingdom Metazoa; phylum Mollusca; class Bivalvia; order Mytilida; family Modiolidae; genus Gigantidas; species Gigantidas platifrons. The sequence continues at coordinate 239,594 of MJUT01013697.1, forward strand.
TCTGCATGAGAAACCTGAACACTTAAGGCGGGTATTAGAACGCGAATTCACGATTTCTGGTGGAATAAAGCATGTTATTGATACTGTCAAATATTAATGAATGTAAAAAAAAAAATACCACACTGTCGGAACAGTTCCAAAAAAAAAACAAAGAATCGTAGAAACACTGACAAAGGTGTACCCCTAGCATATATACACGACCACTGACTCGTGGCATGATACAGGCACTTCAATTGATAGTGGCGGGGCTAAGCAAGTTTCATTTTCCCAGATCTCCGCAATGATTGATATGATGTGTTGTCTTACATGTGAGTAAAATTCACACCCATTGCATATTACCGAGTGAGTAGCGTTGTTGAAGAGTTTTATGCATTATATATACATAGAAGTTGTCATATGTATACTATTGGTTCTATGAAAGAGAGCCAATGACCTTAGCCATCAATTATATATCAGATAGTATACAAGACCATCGGAGGACATAATAGGGAAATAATAGTCAATCTTGAACCATAATCGAATTGCCAATACCATCAGTTGTCATCTGTATGCAAGTGACAAAATACCACTCAACAAGGTGTTGATATATTCCGAAAGAAAAAAAAATGAGACGATTCGTTAAGAATCCTTGACTTAATAACATAGTACTCAGAAGACGGTAATATTGTAAAATCTCTAAATACAAACTGCAAACTCGAGCGTAACGTATATGAGTTGTGAAATATAAACTCTACACGAGGGAGCGGTAGATATATTACTATCAAGGTGTTGAAAATTTATAATAGCGAAATTGATGGTTTGATTTATGACGTTTAACGCCACTTTCAACAATATTTCAGTTATATCGTGGCGGTCAGTTTTCTTTGGTGGAGGAAACCAGAATACCCGGAGAAAAGCACCTACCTGTCTCAAGTCACTGACAAACTTTATAACATAATGTTGTATCGAACACACCTCGCATTGAGCGGGATTCGAACTCACAGTATTAGTGGTGATATGCACTGATTGCACAGGTAGTTGGAAATCCAACTACCATGCGATCACGACCACGACGGTCCCCAGCAAAATTGAAGTCGTCTCTTTTGTAATAGAGTCTGGTAGAAAGTTGATGTCAAATTTGGGGTATATGTCAAGATATGGGGCACATGAAGCTCTTTCTGTTGTTTCTTTAATTTCATGCTATTTTGGAGATATATTAATGGAATCCAATTTACAAAGTTTGGATTAAGGTAGAGAAGGACACTAGGGGCAAGAAAAAACTAGTCAATGAATTTTTTTGAATTTCATATATATTGTTCTTTGGGATGTACCTAACAACATATCAAAATTTGAGAATAGCTTTCCAGGCTTATTTTAAAATATTCCCTGAAAGAGTTACCCCTCTCTGAAGTCCAAAAAATATCATTTTTTTTTCATTTCTCCGTGTCATTAAGGTACCCCAGAAAAAATGCATGTAATATTTTTTTAATTATCTGAGTATAATATGATAAATGAATATTTTGGAATATCTAAGACATGAATTTTTATAATTTTTTCATTTTATTTTTCAAAATGGCTACCCTTTTTTGGCAATATAGCCTGTAACTGGCTTTGGTGAAATCCAACAGAATTTGATTTTAAAGTGGAATAGAAAAAAATTGTGTCAATGATTTTTTTTTTTAAAGATATATCACTTTACTTATATCCATGCTACATACCATTAAAAAATAAAGATATGTTTCCAGGCAAAAAAAAAGTTAGGGGTTTAGAAAGACACCCTGACATACCCTTTTTTGTCAATTTCATGAAAAAATGTCGACATTTTTCACTTTTTTTTATAAGGCATTGAATAAATGAAAATAAAACAGGCAAAAATAATATTTGTAAGGGAAAGCTTTCCTTTCTATGTGATATAGTTAGCAAATTAAGCTGTCTACAATTCTTCCAGGGCAGGAACATGCAAAAACAAAAACATGCATATTCTAATATCATTTGAGACATGATTACCTCCTATTGACGAAATGCTTTATATAGCATTTTACACATATAATGTATTATTGATAAGGAAATTACTGTATTAAATTTGTATTTTAGTTTAATTTAAGAACTTGTACAAATCATATGTAGAAAATTCAAAAAGCAAAATACCTCGTAAGAAATACTGCAAACATAATTAATAATTATTACCACATTTCTATTCAATATTCTTAAAAGTCATGTGACTAGTGTCCGTCTCTACCTTAATTGACAGACGATCATCAACACACTTGAATGCGAGATTAAAGGCTTTAGACCCTGCACTATTGTGTCTTCCATAAGTTTGTGCATAAACACTGACACATAAGATTAAGGAGAGGATCAGCAAGGAGAGGGGCACAGATTATTACCATGGGGATTCCGATGATTTTTTGAAAAATGTGCCATGCTTTCACGTTGCCTTGTTGGCGGAGCATACCACAATTTTTCGTATATCACATAGCGTTTTATTGTGTTAAGAAACTCGCCATGCCTAGACAATGGAATGACATTTGAACTGATTTAAAGTGCAATTTTTGCGATGCAGAGTTAAATCAAGAAGAAGGAGCATGGAATTTGTTTATTTTTTTCTTCACTTATAAAGTATATCATCATGAAATCTTCAGTCAGTGTAAGACGTTCCCCGTCCAGTAGACTACAGGTTTGGTAACTTTTACAGATTGTGTAATGTCTATCTGTCGATCTGTTTTGTAGGCAAACTGATATATACACATTTGAACACGCATAAATAAAAATTATGGAATGCAAATGATCAAAAATTGAAGAAAAAATATGTCCAGTAAAAAGGGACATACAAATGTATTTGTGTAAGATTAGATATCTGATTTGCGAGGACAAATAAACATATGTTCGATCGCGATTTCAGAGCTTCGTTCCGTAAATATTCTAGTTTTCACTAAAATTGACCACTTTGTTTCATATACAAACTATCCTGTACATAGTATAAAGGACGTAAATTCTGTAAAATGAATGATTATTGTGTAACGCTAAATGAGCAGTCATGGCGTGGACAAGTTACATCTTGTTGAGATGATGATGACGCCCGCTTTGAACTGGACCAACACGCTGTGTTGGATTTTTATAATGCTGGCTCACTGAAACAACAGTCCGTGGGTAGACATGCCGTTCCATTTGGACACATTATTCCGATTCCGAGCAATACCAGTCGAAGCTCTTACCCTTTCGTGCTGCGTGCTTACTGGAGGAGCAATAAAATTGACAAAATGCTTTATAGCCTGCATGAATTAAGTGGTTGGCGAAGAGTAGTGCTGCAGGGTTAATATCAACAATTCCTTTCAATGACAATATAACTTTGTAATCGCTTTTTATATAAATGTATGTCATATATTATACTAGTATGTCTCGAGGTTCTCAATGACCTTCACAAGCAGGTCGTTGAACCCGACTTATAAATAGGTAATAATAGGATTTAAAAATACGTCTAACTACCAAAAACCCGAAGATATTTACGCATGAGTACAGAAAACCTTAGTACAAACAGAAGGTTAACCAAGAACAAATAACAGGACTACACTCTATCCTACTAACATCAGTTGTGAAACCATCATGTGGTTCGAAATATCACACGGGGTTGTAATGGCCCCCTTTTATCCACGATAACACCCTTTTTCTCTCACCGACGAAAGCACTACTTACATAATGTTTCTGATTTTGGATAAGTCTCGAGAACCCCCCTAAGACATGGAAACAATCGTCACAGGTGATCTCGTTGGGAAATATTTTTTTCCACTTTTGACCATAGCACTTCTTTTTCATATAAATTCTATCGTAACAGTGGTTTACAGTTTTGTAGTCATTGAGGAAAGCTTTTCAGAATTATATTTCACATCTTGTCCATTTATAATCATTTTCAAAATGCATGTATAAAATGTATTCTGAAATGCTAAATTTTGTGTTACTATTAATGTTACCTCGAGGATAATGCAAAAAAAAAAACAACAAACAAACAAACAAAAACAAAAAAACAAAAAAACAAAAACAAAAAACAAAAACAAAATCGTCAATAATTTCGACGATATTCACATTTCTTGACATTTACTTAAAATCTGACACCAATGGTCATCTTTCTACCAGACACTATGACAAAAATTACAACTTAAATTTTGTCCTTATAAATTCTTCACACCTTGATAGTAATGTACGAACCGCCCCTGCTTATGGATTTTATACAGATATATCATGTTTGGGATGGGTATTTCCGAAAAATACCAGTCGAGAGACGAAAAATTTCCCAAGCCGAATGGCGAGGGAAATTTAGTCTCAAGACTGGTATTTTTTGCAAATACCCCTCCCAAACATGATATATCTGTTTAATTACACCGAATATTATTTAGAACACTGGCTAAATAAATAATGCTTTTGTTTGTCGTTTTCAGGACCTAACATGATGTATCTGTTTAATTCTACATAAAACGCACAACTGATAACATTTTACAAATTTTGTTACAAGCGTCTCGGTGAAGGGTAAAAACGGCAAATACGATTTTGCAAATACCATGAAAAAATGTTAAATCTTATGCAAATACACCTACATGAAGTAAAAATTCTGCAAATTCACAATGCAAGGTAAAAAAAACACTTGAATTTCTAAAAAAAATATCACGGCTATTAACCAATCAGAATCCAGCATTCTTTTATAAGGTGTAATTATGTGTTATAGTTACGCTCGAGCTTGCAGTCTGCATTCAGATTTTTTTAAACGACTGTCTTCTGAGTACTAAACTAAGGATTTTTATCTTTCAAACAGTTTTTCAGAAGATGTCAACTCCTTGTTGAAAAGTCAGCATTATGTGATCATAATTTCCCTTCACAGTGCGTGTGTGAGGGAGTGATTGTTGTTTAATGCCAACTCAGCAATTTTCCAGCTATATCATGGCGAGAACAAGTTAATTTCGATGAAATGGTGATGAGGTCCGCTTTGTTCTAGACCAACATGCTCAGTTGGATTTTTTATCGTGCTAGCACACTGAAACAACAGTCTGCATGTCGCCCCACTCGGACACATTATCCTGATTCCAAGCCAACCAGTTCTTGTCTCCCTCCTTATTGCTGCGTGCTTAGCGGAGAAGGAACAAATACCAGTTCTATAGTCTTTGGTTTGACCCGATCGGGGCTTGAAACTACAATCTACCGCACTGGAGACGAACATGCTAATCATTACACTACCGATACGGTGAACATGCTAATCATTACACTACCGATACGGTTCCTTCACTCGAGACGAACATGCTAATCATTACACCACGGATACGGTTCCTTCACTCGAGACGAACATGCTAATCATTACACTACGGATACGGTTCCTTCACTCGATACGAACATGCTAATCATTACACTACCGATACGGTTCCTTCACTCGAGACGAACATGCTAATCATTACACTACCGATACGGTTCCTTCACTCGAGACGAACATGCTAATCATTACACTACCGATACGATTCCTTCACTCGAGACGAACATGCTAATCATTACACTACCGATACGGTTCCTTCACTCGAGACGAACATGCTAATCATTACACTACCGATACGGTTCCTTCACTCGAGACGAACATGCTAATCATTACACTACCGATACGATTCCTTCACAGTGCATTTCATATTACATAAAAATATATTTAGCGACCGTCTGTCTTGAGTGACCATATTTCAATGTTTCTTTGGAAGGTCACATATAAGATAGGTTTGACTATATATCATGAAAACCAGACCTATTGAGGAAGAAAGTCCAGATAATAAAAAGGCCAGCGAAGCCTCCGTCCTTGAGTAGGGGTCTTGAATCCGTAACTTTAGAGGTAGGTGACTGGTATCAAACCCACGACAGTATTGTTAGGCTTGCAATTAGAAATCAATTACTTTGCCATCAATGACCCTTCATCAGATTTGTATGTAATTTAAAATAGCAATAACATATCAAAATATATTTAGATAAATAACATTTGTTCGTATTCAATGATCAAATGTTTTTAATTTTTAAATTTTATTTAATTTTTTTTAATACTGATTATTCAAAACTCTGAATAAAATAAAAATAATATAAGCTATTCTATACTCCTTGACAAAAGTGTATTACATACATAGAGTAATAATGTATATAATTATGATTTGAAAGCAAGTGACGCAGCACTTATATAAAATAAAGTATTATTATTATTATTATTTATAAATTCATCTCCCGACATTGTTTGTAATCTTTTCCCAATGTATAAATGTTTAACTGGAGCTAAACTAATTAATTCCCATCAGTAAAAATAAATATATATCAATGTATATCGTGTTGTATGCATGGAATGTGAATATTTTTACCTATATTTTAATTGGACACGGAAAGTAATACATGGATACGGAAAGTAATACATTATTTGTAAATTGCCGACTAGATGAAAACAAAAATGAACCGGATTTGAATCTGGATTGAATCGGGAGTTAGTTTTTTTTACGCCACATTTAATATGTAACTGCCTTGGTGGTGTAATGATTAGCGTGCTTGAATCGAGTGCGGTAGATTTCTGTTCGATCTTTAGTCGGATCAAAACTGAAAACTATAAAGTTTATATTTGCTACTTCTCCACTAAGCTCACAGCTCTATAAGGAGTTAAAGCAAAGATTGGCTGGCTAGGAGTCAGGATAATAAATGTATCTGGGTGGAGCGACGTGTCTATCTGTAGACTGATACTACATCGAGCTAGCTCTATAAAATCACACTGGGCTCTTTGGTCCAGTGCAAAACAAACATTAAGGCCATTGGAAGGCTTTCCGTATCCACATTTGACGGATGCTACTAGGTAAATATATTTGTCAGAATATGATTGTAGCCACTGCAGAAAATTTTTTGTCGTAGTCATAGACAGTTTTTTTGTTCAAAGGGTAGAAGAGCCGGCAATAAACATTTTCCCTCTATGGATTGTTGTGTATGGTTTTGGTATCCAATATGAAGTAGGTAATTCAGCATTTTACTGCTTAATTGGAATATTCATCGACTTGGGGTTTGTGATAAGTGTCTTCTTTGTCCAAACCAGATTTTTTGTAAGTAGTATTTTCAGAGTTCTTGAGAGAAAAAAATGTTTTTGATTAGATACCCATATCAATAAAAAAAATATTACATACTAAAAACAATGTTATTTGAAGCCTTGTCTGCAGGTACAACAACATATTTGCTATGAAGGGAAGACAAACAATTGTTTGCCTTCTTGTTCTGAAATACTAATATTGATCGAATTCGACAGTGTACATTGTATATAGATCTAATCGATAATGCTTTTCTGACAAGGTGTCTAGTACGACCCCTTCTTTCAGTTTTAAATTCTTTGAAGATATGTGTTTTTATTAATCTTTTTTTAAGATTTCAACACGACGAATTAAATGGTCATTCAATTATTTAAAGTGATCAAACTTTCTCACTAATAGTCATGCTCGTGTTGCGTCAGGAAGTATATTTAAATTGAGAAACAGGGAAACGACATATAGTGATTGATTTTCTTAGAATGATTAATTTTTCACCTTTATCTACAAAGAAAGTCGTCTTACAGCAATATAAAACAATACAATCAAAAGGGGAAGGTGGGATCTCATTTTCCCGTTTAACCCCGCCACATGTCTGTGCCTGCCCCAAGACATGATTATGAGTTCCAACGTCATATGTCCTGGTGTTTTTGTGTTTAGTGAATTAAGATGAGAATTGATTGTTGGTTTTGTTTTTTATATTGGTGGAAGTGATGACCATCTCTGTTTATACTTTCTTTTCATAATTACTTGGAACTAAGAAATTTGCATTTGTTTATTGAATTACGAATTTCAGATAAAAATGTATTTTTAATTTGCCTTTCTCTTTCTGTTGAATGATGATGATAAAATTACTCCCCCTTTGAATCCAATATTAACATCATACTGCACATAGTCGCTCTGAAGCAGAACAATGTGCCCGTGGAGAGTGACGTGTCTACCCGTGGACTGATGCTGCAGTGAGCTAGCAATATAAAAATCCAACTAAGCGTGTTTTGCTAGTACAAAGTGGACATCATAATCATATCATCGAATGTAACTGGTTCTCTCCATGATATAGCTGAATAATGGCATACTTAATGTTAAAGAACAATCACTCACAAACAATAACTCACGTTCTTTATCCACACTAAGCACAATGGAATGAGGAATACAGATGGCGACAGTTTAAATAAAAGTGAGGTCAATGTTAAAATACAGTGAAAAACAAAAAATAGCACACTGTCGGAACAAAAGTGACTGATTATAAAATAGCACACTCAGTGTTGGGACAAAAGTGACTGATTATAAAATGAGAGTGTCTTTATTCTGATGATTGTTCTCTCACTCAGAAGTCTTTATTTGCTCATATTGTAACATGTACAAATCACATCCCTCCATATTAATGGCTTACGAACGGTGACTGGTGGTAACTCATTTAGCTTTACATTCTTTGGAGAGGAGGGTTTCTATTTACTCATTTTTTTTTCTTTTTTTCCAACCAGATGAATTAAACGATCCTGTAATATTTGAATGTGATTAAACTGTATCCCTATTTGTCGTACTTGTGGTACGTCAGTGAGTAAGTAACCCTTCATAGGTGACTCTTCTGTTATCTTCTGTTTAAGATTACATGTTAAATATTTTTGTTCCTGTGAACCTATGCTGATGGCTATGGGATGCTATTTTGATCAATATTACATTAACCATTTCGTGGTTATCCTTTTAGGACCGGTTATTATGATTGCATGGTACATTTTAAATTTCGAATAAAGCATGCACTATGTGTCATACAATTCTAGACATCTCCATTACAAGTTTGAACGAGATCATTATCAGGCGAAAATTGTCGATATTTATAGCTGTTTTAATGTACTTTTTTTCTCTGTTTTCTTAAATGTTATAAGTGACTTATCTTATTTGATAGATGGAGACCCAAAATAATAATAATATAGAAAATATTGTCCTTGTTGTCAAAATAAACATTAAATTATCATTCAAATTCACAGCTACAAATATGAGCCGTCAAATTTATGTAGATGATTATGCATTTGTAATATAATTCCATATTCTTTTCATATGATACTTCCGTGTCTCGAGCTCACAATGTAATATTCAACCAAACGTAAGAAATTGATTTGATTGTACTACACCATTGTTTCTATTGGAATTTCTCTGTTGTACATTTCTAGTATTCGAGTTAATAAAACGTCTAGAAGACATTTGTCCTCTTAATCCAGTTCTTAAATTACTCGGTGAAATTAACCTTCTAATATTGCCATTATTCATTTGAAACTCAATTCGTCGAACAGCGCGACTTGGTGGATTTGACATGACATTGTTTCTTCTTATGACACGATTTACCCATGGAATATTAGAAGAAGGCGTCCGCGAAGATCTAGCTACCTGCCCTGTCGGCAATCGGTTCATATTTCTCCGCCGCGAAGTTCTTATTTGGACGACAGAAGGTCGTTGTTGAGGTTGGCGTGACCTAATAGCATTCATAGCCTGTTGAATCTGACGTAATTGTGAAGGAGATAACACATTTGTATTTGATTGTACCGGTCGTGGTCTATTGACACTTTTACGGCTGATCCGGCGGATGATTTTTAGATTAGAGATTCCATTCCTATTGCTTGGGGTACGAGTAGGCTTTCGTATTCTCCTTGTATTATTAGCACTTAACGATAGCGTAGTGACCCTTTGTGAACTAATTGAAGGTCTTTTAAAAGTTCTAAGTGGTCTAGTTATGTTCAATGTGGAACTTCTGTGTAAATTAGATATTGTTGAATTTGCTTTCTCTGTTGTATTTGCAGTGATGTCGGGTAGGATGGTCTTTCTGCTTAAAAAATTTGGATTATTTCGAACAATGTACGGGATCACAGTTGGTATTTTGTTTCTAGCATTTTTTAATCCACGTGCAGTTTCTTCTTGGTCACTTTTTGATATCTTTGTTTTGTTCATATTGATTGTTTTAGCATTTCGTTTTTCTGACAACATTTGTAATTGTTTTTGCATACCATGAGGTATCATCATGTTCCCTGTATTGCTTCTAACCAAATAAGGCAAAATGGTTGGCACTTTATGCTTACTAGCATGTCGCTCCGCGTGTCCGTCCTTATTATTAGACTTTTTCATTTTTGGTTTCACCAGCCGATTGAGTGACAAGTCTAGAACATGTGGTTTATCCAAGTGATTAGTTGTCTTTTTTCCTTCGATTCTCTCGGGTTTCAGTGTTGTACTAGTATTAATTGCTGTTATATCTGATGTCTTTGATTTTATCCCTCTACTATCTTTACTTTTACGAGTTATTTTTATACCGGGTATATCTAACATTATTGTCGATTTGTTCGTTATTGCTGCAACAAGTTTGGTTCCAATATAAGTGCTATCAGTGTCTATATCATCTTGGTCTATTCTGCTTTCTGGAACATACGTACGTTTCCTTTTTCTCCAAGCAATTCTTAGTCGTTCGTGTAATTTACTGAGACTAGCAGGTATATCATTGATATCGTCATCAACATCCATTATGACGTCACCAGGTTCAGAGTTACTCTTTAGTATTATAATAGATGGAACGGCTATAACGTATGAACTTTTCGTTGTCTGGATTTTCCAATTTGTGTTCATAAAATCTTTTGGGTAATTTTGTGATTTGATCATGTATACATTTGGCTTGACATTGTTTGATTGATTCGAAAATCGATAGGAATTATTTTTTGTTGGGTTAATTGGAGGTTTGTCCATCGAACTTACACTTGGTAACAATATGTTTTTAGATGAAGCCGGACTGTTTATGTGATGATCTTCCTTCGAGATGGGTGTATTCCGAGTAGAAACATATTTTTTCTCACTTTTATCAATGCTATCTGTAAGGTCACCAACAACAGGTTTGGTTTTGTTAAGAGTATTTAATATATTTAAATGTAATTTCGATCCATCGTTCTGTTTTTGTTTAATGTGAACTTGAGAGCCTGATTTTGTCACGACGTTTAATTCTGTAATGTTCCTCAGTGGTAACCCGTATTTAAGACTGCCGTTAATCCATACACCATGATAAATTTGTTTTGCAGATTTTACTTGATTGTGATTGGTAATTTCAGATTTATTTGCGGTAAGATTCAGAGGATTTACTGATTTTGAAAATTTGTCCATCATCTTTGATTGATTCATTTTCATCGAGCTTGAGAATATATTATTTTGCCTTAAATGTTTTGGTTGCTGTTTTTGGTTTTCTGATGTCTGTAAATTTCCTTTAATTTTCCGATCCTTTAGAATGTGAGATAAATAAGACTTATTATTATGTTGCTGGTGTATTTTGGTTTTTAATTTAGGTAAAATCCACAATCTACTTCCCAGTGTAAGAATATCCTCTTTGTCTGGGTTGAAAAATGAAAAATGTCGTCTGCTACTTGGTATTGTTAATGCCCATTGCGTCCTTTTACCCGACTGTGAGCTTTTAGCACTGAGTGCCAGTGACGAGTAACTATAAGAATTTTTTAATTTCCCAGATATTTTGTTTGGGGAAGCTCGATTCTGTGAGGTATTTGATACTTTTTTCCTCCGATCTATTAAATTATCTTCCCGGCGCGATTCATTTCGAATTGAAGCATGGTTCGTAACGCGTTGTTCATTTTGTTTATATTTTGGTACTATCATTATTCTATATTTATTAGGACTTGTATAATTCTGCAATATATCTAAAAATGGTTCACTTGTCCATGTTATCTTGTCACGTTCTGCGTTATTTGATTGCAGTATTTTCTTAAAGGTATAACCGCCAAGATTGCCTTTGTTTTGCCTCATAAGAATTTGTTTAAGTTTTTGCGTGGTCTTTGTCTGTTTTGGTTTTGAGTCATGTGACTCCAATTTCGGCTTGGCAATGTTTGTTGCATTATGCACAATATTGGTATTTGTGGTACGAAGTACTGAGCCAGAACTGCTATTAGTGTAGCCCGTTTCACTAGTTTTCTTATTTATCAGTTCCGACTTAGACCTGTGTGACAGTACCTTGACAAGTTTATTTGATGATCGGTCTTCGCCATTTAATATATGATTATATTTCATATTGCTATCAACTTTTTTAAGCATTTTGTTTTCTCCTGTGTCCACAAATGTCTCATTGACTTCCTTGTCCTTATTTACTGAAGTTTCAAATGCAATGTTTTGATTAGAGCTATTACTGAAGGTTTTATTTTTAACTCTTCCTATTTTTTCTATTCTTTTAGAAGAAAGAAGTTCTGAAGGTAATAATTTACCGAGAATTTCGAAGTTGGAAGACACTGATTTACCATGAAGCACAGTTTCAGATGTATTCAACAAGCTGCCTTTATCCAAACGAATTATTACATTTCTAGTTGTTTTATTCGATGTATTGATTTCACTCGTTCGATTGCGTTTCATTTTCAATTTCGTCGATTTCTTCGTTTTCATTTGATATCCTTTGTTGACTTTAATGCTATCATTCGTCTTCTGAGGTTTAACATTAACTTGAATGTGATCAGACACGTCTTTGTTGAACGTCATGATATCGTTCGTCACTACATTAATCCTTCTTTCATGACTTTTAGATAATCTAATTTTGGATGTTCCTGTCTTCCCTCTCTTTGTTCCATTTATTTTAGGAAATTCAGTGTGCAAATGAGATGCCGATTTTGGAAAGGAAAACACCCAAGGATTTCTATTCCAACTATTCCAAATTATTTCTATTGGTTTCTTGTTTCTATAGGATGACAGACGGTTGTGTGTATCTATCTTATGTTCTATTTTATTGTATTTCGTAATTGTGTCATTTGATGTTGGCATTGAACTAGTTTTGATTTTCATCTTATCATTGTTTTTACTCGCATCCACTTTTCCATCCGAACTTTGAAAACGATCCTTTATAATTAAGGAATTGTCTATAACAAATTTAGAATGTCTTCTATCCGTGGTATTTTCCCGCTTTCGAAACATATTTGTGATTCCACCTTGAAACTGGTACTTTTCGGATTGACCAATCCTTTCAATATCCCCTTTCTTATTAGCTAACGGAACATTATTATTTTTAGACATATCTGTTTTCTTCCTAGTTTTGGTCTGACCAGAATCACTATGTAAACGTTTTGTCTGATAAGAACTCATTGTACTATGAGTATTTATCATAATGCCTTTCCGACTCCTTTTATGTGTAATATCTAAGTTCGTTGGACTTATTTTGTCTTCATTATTAGATACAACTCTGACCGGATTCATCACCTCTCCGTTATTTTTAGCATTTTCTGTCGGAATGTTTGGTTTTTCTTGAGTTTTTTCGATAAAAGATTCTTTGTGACCTGTAGTGTCGTCATTTTCATAGTTAGTCAGAACATTGTCAATGGAAACACCATTGTGAATTCTTTTCTTATTCATCATCAAATTATTGCTACTGTGAACAGTTTTGATCTGTTTATTTGAACCATTTATTGCATCATTTATGACTGATTTACCATTTGCCTTAGTAGACGTTTTTCCTTTAGCTTGGCTATATTTTGATGATATTATATCCTTTTGGTTTCTGATAATCGCTGGACTGTGGTTTACTATTATTACCTTGTTTGTATTATCCAATACAGGTCTATCGGTCGCTATGGATACATCTTTCTGTAACGACTTCTGTGATGTATGTAAGAATGATTCTTTTTTTCCAGTCCTTGTATCATCTACAGTTTCATCTTGCTTTTCAAATGTGCTCGTGTGTACTAGAGAATTGGTTGTATTCATTTTGTTATCTGTATTTATACTACTGGATGAATGTTGCACTTTGTCGTTTAAAGTTTTATGAGATTGAAACATTTCACCTCTAAATTCATGGATAGATGGCTCTCCATCAAATGTTACAATATTCGGACCATTATCTAAACCCGCACTGTTTGCTTTATCTTTGGATATGTTTTTATCGTCTGCGTCATTATTTGAATTTGATTCGTCTGCAGTTATCCTACTAGCAACGGTTGGCGACAGCTGAAATATTTTGACAGCAGTTGTTAGCACTTTCCTGTTTGTGTTATTGTCAGTGAACCCTTTTGACATACTGTCACTCGAATCTTCACTGGAATCACCAGCAGTAACTCCGAAAAATATCCACAAAAACAGAAACATGGTGATTATTAGCCTACAATAGATTTGTGTTTTGTTTTAGCAAAGGTACAATATGTTATATGGTTACTATGCCAACTAAGGCCGATTGCAGGCATAAACAGTACACAATTCACACACATAATATGTAATAAACAAGATATAACAAAGTTTGCATGTATTTATGAAGGATATACCGTCATTCAGTCTCTAGAACAGAGGCAATATTACTTCCCCTAGAGTACAGAATACCACGTCTGTCACACTGGAAGTGACTGTACATTACTGAAAGGATGGGAGCTATTCTACTGCAATAGACACCAATGGACGACACTCATTGTCTTGGTTGACAAGAATAATAATCAGCCATTACATTAGCATATTGGGAAACTTATATACTATAAAATAGTAATTATTAAATCTTACTGTGGAAGGATTGAATCCATCTTTCACATCCATACAAGTATGATTGGCTTTATTGACTATTATTATTATTATTATTATTATTATTATTATTATTAGACTGATGTCAAAAACGTGTTGGTGGGTTCAACGACAAAAATCTTTACATAGTGTATGATAACTTTGTTATAAATAAATGTTGAGCTAAGGGAACATGTGCATCCCATTAATCGGTTTAACCCGCCAACCTTTTATTTGCCTGTCCGAAGCCAAAACTCCAGATTTCCAACACCATATGTCGTGGTATTTTTTTATGTATACAATGGTTTGAGGTGATTGTTCGCTTTGTAGACATTGGTTGAATTGTTTACCAACACTGTTTAAATAATAATGTAGAGACTGAATTTATTGCGCCCGACATATTTCTAGAATAATCTTCATCAGATTCGCTCATTATCAAAAGAGGACCCGTCGTGGTCGTGATCGTATGGTAGTTGAATTTATTACTACCCATGCTATCAGTGTTTATCACCACTAACGTTGTTGCTTCGAATCCCGCTTAAGCGAGTTGTATTCGATATTACATTATGTGATAAAGTTGTCAGTGACTTGCGTCAGGTCGGTGGTTTTCTCCGGGTACTCCGGTTTCCTCCACCAATAAAACTGACCGTTACGATATAGCTGAAATATTGTTGAAAGTGGCGTTAAATACCATAACCCTAACCCATCATTAAAGATTGGAATGCCAAATAATTTGAAAGTATTTGGAAGCAAGTCAACAAAGGGCCTAAACAGCATAGCCACAATCGGCTAATGGTCACATATGCATTATAGGGATGAGAACCTTAGTACTTTCTTTTCATAAAAATATCTATAAAAAGATTATCGAAGGTTTTTTTTATCTTAAATAATTTATTTACCACGTCATTATTAATACCTATTGATTATTAATAAACAGCTTAAAAAAAGTTTATTAAGCACTGATGGTCAACGATTCCTCCATATACAGTAGACTTTAAAAATGAGTTTTTTAATTAGCATTTTGTATGATATTATAGTTGCATTTAGGTGGCAATATATATTATTACTAAGTGCACTGAAAAAATATATTCAAATGGGATTGTTTTTTTTCTTAGAAAAAAAGCCCAATGAAGTAAAAAAAAATCAATAAATAAAAAAAAAATCACTTACATGGTTGAAGCGTTTGTGTATTTACAAGCAAACCATTACTGTACCATCCACACGTTCTTAAGCTTGTAAATTTTCTTAATAATAAATTGTTTTACCTGTTGGTTGATAGATTGATTAATGAAATTTGTATATTTATATATTATTTAAAATATTTGAATTACAATATTGTATTTCCATTACAAGTCATTAATATTGTGTCAAGTTTGTTTTCTGTTAGATCCATCACATTGACACATATTTTCAATGGTAAGAAACGCCTATAAAAAACTCACGTTTAGATTTTAGAACTCACATTTTGAGAAGTCGGGGGTCTTCCTGTCTTTTTATTTTGATGTGTGGCGGAAGTTATTAGCATTAAGTTACTACTAATGTTGTTATACTTGAAATCATGTGCGTAAAAAAATGAATTATGACGCTTACTTGTATTCTCGTCATATATCAAGTTATTTTCCGTGAATGATTTAAACATAATTGATCAAGCTGAAATGTGTATTAATTGTGATAATTAGTTTCATATGTTAAAAATAATCATATTAAAAATTGTTTTTTTTTAGTTCAATCATTTTTGTCAAAGTTTCATCATATTTATACTGCAATTGGTAACTTTACAGCATTGATAAAGGGGGTCGTATAAACTTTTGCTTTATACTGGACAATGTCCTGTATAAAGCATTTAGGCCACGCCCCTTTTTGGAACTTTTGCTTTATACTGGACAATGTCCATCCGGAACTCCTCGCGCCTTTCCCCAAGTGAAAAAAACAAGCTCGGATATGAATAGTATTCTTTGTACGGCGTGACTTATGAAATCACATGATATAACAATGGAGGACCGTCATCCAAGAAACTTGGGATTCAGTCATCAAGGATTCAAAATTGCAATACATTCATTTGCCTTGATAAACATACTCTAAGATTTCTTTCTGCTTCTCCTTTAACTGGATATCACTTCCATAGTTCATCAATGCTGCTGTTAACGAGGACTCCATACATATTAGAGAACAAGGTCAATGTCTAATTTTAGACAAGTATTTATAAATCCTTGTTTTAGATAATTATTAGTTTTATTTATCGATTTTATATTTTTAATGCTTACTTGGCAATAATATAGATAAAATTTGATATGAAATTATTTTATAAAAATACTTTTATTGTTTTGCGGAAAGGATTATTTTCTCTTCCTCTTCACAACCCTGGCCGAATAACCAGCATTTTAACGCATATCAATACATTCACATCCGAGCTTGTTTTTTCACTTGGGGAAAGGCGCGAGGAGTTCCGGATGGGACAATATCCTGTATAAAACATTTTTTAAATGGGGCGCATGACGGGGAATACGAATTTCAATTATTTTTTTTATATAGAAAACAGTGAGCAAAAAATATAGCATTGCAGTATAAAGACAATATAGGTATGATGTCTTTTTATATGAGATTTATTTGTATTCGGAACGAAACAGGGGGACTGCTCGGCAGGGCCTCGCAGTACCCCTGTTTCTAAGCCTCATCCAAATAATTCTCATATAAAAAGACACCATACCTATATTGTCTAATTATATGCACTTTAAAAGAGGAAAAGTGTGTTTGTAGGTAATGTTTTTGGGGCACCTATGTCACAGCAGTTTTTTTTTGTTTTGTTTCATTTCTTCTTTTTTTTAAGTCATAATATTTTGTAAACATCTGCTGCGCAGATGTTTTAAATTGATACAAAACTATTTTTGGTATGATAAATATCCGAGGTACGATTAGCGATTCCCATTCCATTGTTCAAAAGATGTCAGAACGTGTCCTTTTAATAACATTACTTGTCAACTCTTCTAAACTGTTACTTAAACCACTCATTTCTGTATACTTTTGGTCTTTGATGTACAAACATATTGCGATATGAATAATTTGGAAATTATGTTTAGGTCCTTTTGCTTGTTTACTCTGTATCTCTGCTAGTGAACTATTAGTCCCCGAGGGAATTTAGTGATCAGATATTGAAATTCATAATTGCTAAATGTATTCTAAGTAAATCCAAGTTTCTCCTCCATCAGGAAAAGGTAGCCAATATTGATATCCTTTTAGTCCCTTTAGTGTGCACTAAGTTAGATATCTACGTTTTAATTGCATTTAATTTGTCATTCAAAAGTTTTGTTTTGTCTGCTTAATCTGTTTGTTTTGTTAATTGTCAAGTGAGCCATATTTCAGTTATAATCGTGACGAGAACATTATGTGCTTTTGGCATAGAATGACCCCCCCTTTTTCTTACTTTCAGCTTACATATTTAAAATACTCGTTTCCATATTCTTACAATTTTATGGCAACGGCAGCGTACATGTGCAGACCCACGATACACATATTATACACAGAGTATTGTACCATGCTGTAGCTATAAAATGGCAAGGATATGGTCACGAATACGTTAAACAAAAGAAAAAAAGATGGAATTCTTTGGCTTTTATTTTTGGTGAAAATAAAGAGAGAAAAAAGGGAGTAATGCAATGCCACTAACGCCTGTGGAAAAAACTATAAAATTATGCATGGATATTTTGATCTATATCCACAATAAGGGACATGATTGATAATATGGCGGACAATTTTTGCAACGGGTTACCAAATTGCATACCAAGCAAGAAGTTGTTCATTAAGAAGTGTTGCAAGCTTACTTTTACCAGCAAGGAACATGACATTCTCCACATTCGAGGCGCTCATTTATATCCCGTCATCATGATGAGTTGTATATTTGGTTCGTCTGCTTGTGTCGTTTTGAAAAGGGTGCATCTGCTTGTGTCGTTTTAGGAGGGGTTCGTCTGCTTGTGTCGTTTTAGGAGGGGTTCGTCTGCTTGTGTCGTTTTAAGAGGGGTTCGTCTGCTTGTGCCGTTTTAAGAGGGGTTCGTCTGCTTGTGTCGTTTTAAGAGGGGTTCGTCTCCTTGTGTCGTTTTAAGAGGGGTTCGTCTGCTTGTGTCGTTTTAGGAGGGGTTCGTCTGTTTGTGTCGTTTTAGGAGGGGTTCGTCTGCTTGTGTCGTTTTAGGAGGGGTTCGTCTGCTTGTGTCGTTTTAAGAGGGGTTCGTCTGCTTGTGTTGTTTTAAGAGGGGTTCGTCTGCTTGTGTCGTTTTATGATGGGTCCATCTGCTTGTGTCGTTTTATGAGGGGTTCGTCTGCTTGTATCGTTTTATGAGGGGTTCGTCTGCTTGCACCGTTTTATGAGGGGTTCGTCTCCTTGTGTCGTTTTATGAGGGGTTCGTATGCTTGTATCGTTTTATGAGGGGTTCGTCTGCTTGCACCGTTTGATGAGGGGTTCGTCTCCTTGTGTCGTTTTATGAGGGGTCCGTCTGCTTGTGTCGTTTTATGAGGGGTTCGTCTGCTTGTGTCGTTTTATGAGGGGTTCGTCTCCTTGCATCGTTTTATGAGGGGTTCGTCTTGCTTGTATCGTTTTATGAGGGGTTCGTCTGCTTGTGTCGTTTTATGAGGTTCGTCTGCTTGTATCGTTTTATGAGGGGTTCGTCTGCTTGTGTCGTTTTATGAGGGGTTCGTCTGCTTTTGTCGTTTTAAGAGGGGTTCGTCTGCTTGTATCGTTTTATGAGGGGTTCGTCTGCTTGTATCGTTTTATGAGGTTCGTCTGCTTGTATCGTTTTATGAGGGGTTCGTCTGCTTGTATTGTTTGATGAGGGGTTCGTCTGCTTGTACCGTTTTATGAGGGGTTCGTCTGCTTGTGTCGTTTTATGAGGGGTTCGTCTCCTTGCATCGTTTTATGAGGGGTTCGTCTTGTTTGTATCGTTTTATGAGGGGTTCGTCTGCTTGTGTCGTTTTATGAGGGGTTCGTCCGAGTTCGTCTGCTTGTGTCGTATTAGGAGGTTTTTTGCTCCGCAGAGGAGAAACCAGATCATATTTTTATTGCAAGGGGCTCATATGAGGTGCCTATGCTACTTTCCCGCTAACTAGTATTTAGCTATAATATCTAATTAAATGATACGTTCTTGTATACTACTACATTTTAAAGTGAAATCACAATAGGCTAAAATTAATTCATGGTGTATAATGAAAGAATTACAAAAAACACTAAATAGTAAGTAACTAGATTTTCAATAGTTGTAAAATTATAAATAGCTTTCGAAATGTCATAATTTTTTTTACATTGTTTACAACATGCATAATATTAAAATTTATTTTGTGACATGCATAATTACTCACTTTTATCTGATTTAACGTAAATCAGTTATTATATATCATGTCAAAAATCTTTGCAGAAGAAAATAATGATATTTGCACAAATCAATAATTTCTGTGTCTGCTTTTAAAGTGTCAAATATCTGGTCGACCAGAAATTGTTGTTTTTTTTTCTTAACTGACTAGAATTCATTTCTCTGAGGAAATGTATCTAATTCAATTTCTCTATCAATAAGAAAAAATCACAATGCACCTTGTTGAAAATGTAAAACTGACTCTGGTAAGTTTCTTAGACAAAGGCTTTCGTGAAGCAATCTTTAGGCTGAGAAATTATATATTTAAATCATGTCGATTTCTCTGACGTAATAGGTAGTTCAAACTCCTTGGGAGCAAACATTTCTCTGACTCGCGTCCGTTTCTATGACACAGGATGTGGTAAAAACACATTTATAAGAGGACATATATATGTAACTCGGAACCATTTCTCTGACGATAAGTCTATAGAAGAATACTTGCTGCAAATAGATCTCTAACTGAAGTAATATTTTCTTACCTATACGAGTTTAGTAAAACACATTTCCCTTCATAAACTTGACATGGAAAGACGCAAATTACATTCACAGGCGCTCGGGTACACTCTGTGATTTTCATTATTTCATTAAAACTAAATATTTTTCCTTTTAGTGCCTCTATTATAACCCTCTCCACCAGAATCACCTAATTTTGACATATTTTACACATTTTGATACAACCCTTTTTTTTTTCTACAAATACTATAATATCAACATACTATGTGGTCGAACGCCAAAATTCATCCTAATTTTAAGGAGATATCAAATTTCTGAAATGTGTTATGGTTCATTATCCATCAACTTCTTATCAGCATCCCTACTGTCACAAATTAAGAAAATGTGTTACTATATAAAAANTTATATGACAATATGCTCAATCTGTGAGAAACAAGAAACCATAAATTTTCCCAAGTTTTGCTACCGGTATAAACAATAATCAAGAACTCAAGAACGTCAGGGCCTCGCAGTACCCCTGTTTCTAAGCCTCATCCAAATAAATCTCATATAAAAAGACACCATACCTATATTGTCTAATTATATGCACTTTAAAAGAGGAAAAGTGTGTTTGTAGGTATTGTTTTTGGGGCACCTATGTCACAGCAGTTTTTTTGTTTTGTTTCATTTCTTCTTTTTTTTAAGTCATAATATTTTGTAAACATCTGCTGCGCAGATGTTTTAAATTGATACAAAACTATTTTTGGTATGATAAATATCCGAGGTACGATTAGCGATTCCCATTCCATTGTTCAAAAGATGTCAGAACGTGTCCTTTTAATAACATTACTTGTCAACTCTTCTAAACTGTTACTTAAACCACTCATTTCTGTATACTTTTGGTCTTTGATGTACAAACATATTGCGATATGAATAATTTGGAAATTATGTTTTGGTCCTTTTGCTTGTTTACTCTTTATCTCTGCTAGTGAACTATTAGTCCCCGAGGGAATTTAGTGATCTGATATTGAAATTCATAATTGCTAAATGTATTCTAAGTAAATCCAAGTTTCTCCTCCATCAGGAAAAGGTAACCAATATTGGATATCCTTTTAGTCCCTTTAGTGTGCACTAAGTTAGATATCTACGTTTTAATTGCATTTAATTTGTCATTCAAAAGTTTTGTTTTTTCTGCTTAATCTGTTTGTTTTGTTAATTGTCAAGTGAGCCATATTTCAGTTATAATCGTGACGAGAACATGATGCGCTTTTGGCATAGAATGACCCCCCCTTTTTTTTCTTACTTTCAGTTTACATATTTAAAATACTCGTTTCCATATTCTTACAATTTTATGGCAACGGCAGCGTACATGTGCAGACCCACGATACACATATTATACACAGAGTATTGTACGATGCTGTAGCTATAAAATGGCAAGGATATGGTCACGAATACGTTAAACAAAAGAAAAAATGATGAAATTCTTTGGCTTTTATTTTTGGTGAAAATAAAGATAGAAAAAAGGGAGTAATGCAATGCCACTAACGCCTGTGGAAAAAACTATCAAATTATGCATGGATATTTTGATCTATATCACAATAAGGGACATGATTGATAATATGGCGGACAATTTTTCAAACGGGTTACCAAATTGCATACCAAGCAAGAAGTTAGACCAGCAAGGAACGTGACATTCTCCACATTCGAGGCGCTCATTTATATCCCGTCATCATGATGAGTTGTATATTTGGTTCGTCTGCTTGTGTCGTTTTAAAAAGGGTGCATCTGCTTGTGTCGTTTTAGGAGGGGTTCGTCTGCTTGTGTCGTTTTAGGAGGGGTTCGTCTGCTTGTGTCGTTTTAAGAGGGGTTCGTCTGCTTGTGTCATTTTAAGAGGGGTTCGTCTGCTTGTGTAGTTTTAGGAGGGGTTCATCTGCTCGTGTCGTTTTATGAGGGGTTCGTCTGCTTGTATCGTTTTATGAGGGGTTCGTCTGCTTGCACCGTTTTATGAGGGGTTCGTCTGCTTGTGTCGTTTTAAGAGGAGTTCTCTGCTTGTGTCGTTTTATGAGGGGTTCGTCTGCTTGTATTGTTTTATGAGGGGTTCGTCTGCTTGCACCGTTTTATGATTGGTTCGTCTGCTTGTGTTGTTTTATGAGGGGTTCGTCTGTTTGTGTCCTTTTATGAGGGGTTCGTCTGCTTGCACCGTTTTATGATTGGTTCGTCTGCTTGTGTTGTTTTATGAGGGGTTCGTCTGTTTGTGTCGTTTTATGAGGGGTTCGTCTGCTTGTATCGCTTTATGAGGTTCGTCTGCTTGTGTTGTTTTATGAGGGGTTCGTCTGTTTGTGTCGTTTTATGAGGGGTTCGTCTGCTTGT
>MJUT01013697.1:290267-304709 GCA_002080005.1 Gigantidas platifrons
GGTCCATCGTAAAACAGGAGGTGAACCCAGGTCCGTCGTAAAACAGGAGGTGAACCCAGGTCCATCGTAAAGCAGGAGGTGATCCCAGGTCCATCGTAAAACAGGAGGTGAACCCAGGTCCATCATAAAACAGGAAGTGAACCCAGGTCCATCGTAAAACAGGAGGTGAACCCAGGTCCATTGTAAAACAGGAGGTGAACCCAAGTCCATCGTAAAACAGGAGGTGAACCCAGGTCCATCATAAAACAGGAGGTGAACCCAGGTCCATCATAAAACAGGAGGTGAACCCAGGTCTGTCGTAAAACAGGAGGTGAGCCCAGGTCCATCACAAAACAGGAGGTGAACCCAGGTCCATCAGAAAACAGGAGGTGAAACCAGGTCTGTCGTAAAACAGGAGGTGAACCCAGGTCCATCGTAAAACAGGAGGGAAACCCAGGTCCATCGTAAAGCAGGAGGTGAACCCAGGTCCATCGTAAAATAGGAGGTGAACCCAGGTCCACCATAAAACAGGAGGTGAACCCAGGTCCATCGTAAAGCAGGAGGTGAACCCAGGTCCATCGTAAAACAGAAGGTGAACCCAGGTCCACCATAAAACAGGAGGTGAACCCAGGTCCATCGTAAAACGGGAGGTGAACCCAGGTCCATCGTAAAACAGGAGGTAAACCCAGGTCCATCGTAAAGCAGGAGGTGAACCCAGGTCCATCGTAAAGCAGGAGGTGAACCCAGGTCCATCGTAAAACAGGAGGTGAACCCAGGTCCACCATAAAACAGGAGGTGAACCCAGGTCCATCGTAAAACAGGAGGTGAACCTAGGTCCATCGTAAAGCAGGAGGTGAACCCAGGTGCATCGTAAAACAGGAGGTGAACCTAGGTCCATCGTAAAGCAGGAGGTGAACCCAGGTCCATCGTAAAACAGGAGGTGAACCTAGGTCCATCGTAAAACAGGAGGTGAACCCAGGTCCATCGTAAAGCAGGAGGTGAACCCAGGTCCACCATAAAACAGGAGGTGAACCCAGGTCCATCGTAAAGCAGGAGGTGAACCCAGGTCCATCATAAAACAGGAGGTGAACCCGTGTGTTCTCTAAGGGTAAGCAGTTTCTGCCCTTGATAAGACATCCGCCGTGTTACTCATATGGTCCTGTAGAAGTCTTGTCAGTGATAGAGGAAAGAAACATCTTGTCTTGTGTCAACTCTGAAAATTGCTTTATTGGTAAAATTCAAAGCTGCGAAAAAGTAGAATTTATTGGTAATCATATGAGAGTTCAATTGGTAGATCTGATCCATAGATACAATCGAAAATATTGTTGAGAGAGGTATAATGGTTGCAATTTTAGCTGACGATCCGAATTATATGAGTACTACCTTCTAGAACTGACAACAGATCCAGAAACAATTGAACATTGATTTTCTAATAGTTGGGGTGGCACTTTTGATTGTGGTTCAAAAATTGTAAGGAGATTGTATTACGACAGGGTACTAAGCAAGCCATTTTATTCAAACTGATCCACTGTAAAAATGTCAATTATTATTCTGTCGCGGTCTGCTTCATTTGCACTGAATTAGAAGGAGATAAAATTACGGTTCCTGAAGAGTTACCTGTTGATATTCTTCACAGTCTTTAGATACATGCATTCAATAAATAAATAAAATGTTTACATAAAAGCTCTACATTGATTACCATTATATCATTCTTTCGTGAAGCAAGAGGAATATAATAAAAAGAATGTCTGTAAAATACATTGTAGTTGGTTTTCTTTTCTCAGTGGAAGTCTATAGTATTTGTGGAGGGTGTGTGTGTGTGTGTTGTTGTTGGGGGGGGGGGGTTTAACGGAGCTGACTTGCATCTATGTCTACATTTGTATTTCTATAAAAAAAAATCCATTCATTGAAATAAAATGCCATATAGGGTTTAGACAAATATCTTTTTGTAAACACAGTTATTCCAAACGGGAAGTTTTTCAGACTTACAACACTGAAAACTAAAATGCATTTGAAAATCCGACATAATATCATTATAATTTCAATTTACAAATTTCAGCGCAATTTAATGTTAAAGCATGACGAAATTAATATCGCATATAAGAGAAAGTAAGAAATAGAGTCGAGTGAAAACCACAGTGTCAATAAAAACGATAATACCAAAGTGGAACCTGTGCAATCCGACACCTTAATTTTCCGACATCCTGTGACATCCGACAAACATTTATGGTTCCAAAGTAGTTCTGTTAACATAAATAAAACTTGAGTATTTCGACATCCTGTACAATCCGACACATTTCCTTGGTCCCTTGGTGTGTCGGATTAGACAGGTTCCACATGATAATAACATGGACACCAACACAAATAGAAACAGGCAGACACATTCATTGGTAACCATAGCTGAATAAAATGCTTTAAGCGACGTTGCAGTATGGTTAAATTATATTTTATTTATTGGAGCGTATGTTTGCTGCCCTTAATTTTGTTGTTCATAAAACTGTAGGGGGTACCAGATAGGGATTATAAAACATATATACCCACGATATTACAGTGCATGAATGTAATGTGATTTTAATGATATATTATTTATTCATACGTATAAAATGTTAATGTGTCCATGTGAGTTTTATGGTGTGTAACGGTATTAAATCTGTTTATATATAATTGTATATCTGGATAGCAACTTGTTAAAATGGCTGTATATGTTACAACGGAAATGCATACGGGAGGAGATCCTGTCAGGATTGTTGAAAAAGGATACCCTGAAATAAAGGGAGCTACTATTTTAGAAAAGTTGCGATATCTGAAGAAAGAACTTGACCACGTACGTAAACTATTAATGTGGGAACCAAGGGGGCATTTTGACATGTACGGTGTCGTTTTAGTTCCAGCAGATAATCCATCGGCGGTCGTTGGAGCTATTTTCATGCACAATGATGGATATGCTACTATGTGTGGACATGCTGTGATATCGTTAGGAAGATATTTGGTGGATAAAGGCTTCGTAAAGAATCCAACCATACCAGAGACAGTTGTGAATATACAATGTCCATGTGGACTAGTGGAGGCTAGAGTACAATACGACGGAAAGAAAACTGGTGCTGTTCGTTTTTTCAGCGTTCCGTCATTTTTATATGCCAAAGGTAAAACATAATTTGTTATCATCATAAATATATATAAAATACATGACATGGGTAAAATTCCTTTGGTCTTTCTGTGCATCATCCAGATAATGCACTGGTCAGGTGTGAATTTACTTTAACAGTTATTCTGCACAGTTCATCTGTACTGTCATAAGCCACGCCAATTTATCCTGCACATTTCACCTGTACTGACCTAAACCATTCATCCTACATATCGATCCTATTGCTACAATAAAAGATTTTATTATACAATTTAGTAAAATTTACAAAAGCAGAAGAAAACTTGTTTGTAGTAGCTATACAATCAACAGTGCAAGAAAACTTAAACCATTCAACCAAATAAATAAACAAGCCATTTATCATAATAACTTTTCTTTCCATAAACAAATTTAAAATACATAATAACTCACAATTATGACATCATCATACATGAAGTTAAATTCAATGAATGAGTTATCTCCCAGAACTTTCAAATTTAAAGGAATACAGGCTGTCATAATTGACTTTTTTTTTGTTTATTATAAAAGTTGCCAATATTCGATGTTTTATACTAATAAAATGTTCTGAACAAGAAGCTAGGTTTAAAAAAAAAATATGTTATAATTCCATAATTAGTGAAAAGAATTATGAATGTCTGTTGGTTAAATCGCCATAAACACACATAATTATAAGTCGGCTGATTTTCCGAAGTTTGCCGGACACTGATAACTGCTATAAATAACCAAGAAGCATGCTTTTCATGTATATTTCGTTATATACTGATCAACTGTTATGTTCAAAGTAAATAAAGAATTTGAATTTGAATGTAAATTCGCTAGAATTAATATAATTTAAGAAATATATTTATGAAATTGGATCCCGTGGTAATCACTTAATATTATATTATAATGGTATTTAGTAAGAATGACACTTAAAATAGGAAATACGTGATGTAATCAATAAAAACAAACTCAAACACTGCAAAGGGGCCCGATAATGGGAAAATTGTAAACAAATTGTATTGCATATTACTGACAACACTTGAGTTGTCTTGATTATATTTTTTTTTTAGAAAAAAAAAAACAGACGCGAAATTCATTATTTTAGTCTCTTATTTAAAAGAGATATCACCTGAAAAAAAAGAATATATATAAAAATTACGATGCAATTCTACTGTCAAAATACGATTCGGCCGTAAAAAGATAATAAACTATGCTTACCGTATACGTGTTGAAAAATAGAGTAGATCGGGATAACATCTTTATTTAATTTTTACAATCCGTCAATATTTTGTATTCGATTTGAACACCTGTTGTTGTTCATCAACAATAACTTAACAAATTCGCACATGCGCAAACGCTTTCCCGAATGACTTCACTGTAAGGTCTTATGAATATTGTACGGGTCAACATTAAATTCCTTAATGGATGCAAGAAAATCAAACAGCGACGTATATCATTCGTTCTAGGCTATTTACGTATGATATTATGAAAAATGTCATCTGCAATTAGTATAAAGCATCGAATATTTGCAACTTTTAATATAAAAAAAATCAATTCTGACAGCCTGTATCCCTTTAAAGCTGAGAAATATCAACCGAATCACTTCTGGCAGTCATCGTGTTTTGAAAACCCACAATAAACTCATCCAAATTGATATATTTAAGGTAATTCAATTGTCTCAAAATCTGGGAAAGTGTCAAATTGTCTTCCAAAGCAAAACATTAATTAGAATGACACAATGACAACGTACAAAACATTGAAGAGAATGATATAATGACAATATACAGAACATTGAACGGAATGACATAATGACAATATACAGAACATTGCACAGAATGACATAATGACAATATACAGAACATTGCACAGAATGGCATAATGACAATATACAGAACATTGAACGGAATGACATAATGACAATATACGGAACATTGAACACAATGACATGTTAATGACAATATACAAATATTGTCAATAATGTGTAAATATACTTCGTTTCGGTTAAGTATATGATTCTTTTAATAGATTTCATATTTTGTGTGTACATATGTATATGTTACAGGACAAATTGGAATCCAATATGATCCAGAATCCTACTAGTACAAATTGGAATTCTAATTTCTAGTAGTAGAAATTGGAATTCTGATTTGTACTGGATTTAAACCAGTATAAATCAGAATTCCAATATCTACTAGGACAAGTCAGGATATCCAGATTTGTACTAGGAGGATTCAGGATCCTACTGAAATAAAAAATTGAAAAAAGGAGAAACGTGAAAAAATAAATATGAACACTTTTTTAATAAAAATCTTCTGTTTTATGTCCCTTAGGTAAAATCAGTAAAAGCTAAATAAATATACTTGTATGATCAATGATCAATGATCTTTAATTAATACTTAATCCCCCTAAAGGCTGTCCTCATAGGACAGTCACTTAGAACATAATCACCTCTCCTCGACCAATCAGAAGCTTGGATTTTTTACTCTTATTTTCATAAAACATGGTTTTCCATGTTTTATAAAATGTCACGATTGACTGGATTTACATTGTTAATTTAAATCTTTATTTATTTCAAGAGGATTGCCGACAGCCAGAGGCTACGAGCGGTTCTCCTCAAACCGTTCTCTTATTAGGTATAAAATGACCCAATAAAGTTCACACTAAGTCTGATTAGAGACCAAAAAACATAAATTTAATAGCTAATTATATGTAATATAACATTTTTTACTGAAAATTAGTTGCTGAGTCTGAATTAAATCTAAATCTTCTAAATGCCAATTTTGGTTTTCTTCAGAAAAAAGATTAAAGCAAGGAACATTTCCATTCATCTTTCTAACTATAACTTATAGATAATTACTAGTATGGGTGGGGGGGGGTGAGCATTTTTAAAACATGGTTCACTTAATTAAGAAACAGTTTTAATCATGATCACATCAAAAAGAAAAGTCTTAAGGATACATTTTCATTTTATTTGTTTGGACTTTTTAAGTGAATACATTTTTCTCTTTACAGATACTGAAAGTTCATTATTTGACTAGTTATTGGTAATTATCGTTTCTTTTATTTTTCTCGGATATGTGATTATGTTCTAAATTGGTCAAACACTAGTTTTTCATGTTTTATGAACTTTAAAGCTCTCTGCTGCACCTCGAGCTTTAAAGTTAAAAAAAACATGGAACACTATTGCTTAACCTATACATAACTTTGTAACTCGCCTCGTGAATTGTAATCATTTCTAAATTCATTGTAAGTGAAAGTGAAATGGAAGACCACAAGGAATTATTTTATAAGAAACTTTTGGAATATGGAGAGAATCTTCCAAAGCATTGTGACAAAGAAAAGTTTGTTCTCTCTGGACCTAGATATGAAGTTATTCTAAACTGCCTCGACAAAGAGAAGAGACATAAAACAGAAGAGGGGGCAAAATTTAAACACTGGGCCAAAAACAACTTCATGAAGACTACTATAGGGGAAAAGGACATTCTAATTTGCTTGGAAAGTGACTGTCCTGTTGTTACAAGAGATGGGGTATTCAATGTTATTCACAAGCAAATGCCACAAACAAACTTTGATCAAATGTTGTAATAAATAGGAAACTTATTACTTAATCCAAAATTGTATTAAAATCTATTTTTCTCACTATTTGTAATTAAATTATCGTACAAGACTTATTTTATATTTCACAAATTTTACATATTTTTATGTTTTTCAATTCAGTAATATCCAGAATCGTACTAAGCTTTAAATTCAGTAATATTCTGAATCCTACTGAAAGCTTAGTAGGATCTAGGATCCTCCTAGTACAAATCTGGATATCCTGATTTGTCCTAGAAGATATTGGAATTCTGATTTATACTGGTTTAAATCCAGTACAAATCAGAATTCCAATTTCTAGTAGGAGAAATTGGAATTCCAATTTGTACTAGTAGGATTCCGGATCCTACTGGATTCCAATTTGTACTGCAACATATATATTGCAAACATTCATGTCGTTGCGATCTTTTGACGGTACGTTCTTTGATCCTCTTCTCCATTCTTTTTGTCCGCTTATCGAAATCAAAATAGAAATGTCAGTAAGATATAGCAAATGTTTTTGACAGATGTTTCTGTAGAAGTACCAGGTTATGGGACAGTGATCGTTGATATAGCATTTGGTGGAACATTTTATGCCATAGTTCATGCTTCACAGTACAATATGGATATCAAGTCATCAATACACAAGATTAGGGAAGCAGGTGGAGCTACTACAGGTATAAAATAAAAACATAACACTACTCTTAACACTACATTACAGGTGAGTGGTTAGCCATTATGTTCCTCTTCTCTATGTTGAACCAAATTTCGGGGTCAAAAAAGACATAATTTAATGTTATCTTTGGAAAGCAAGAATTCATTAGAGATATATTTTGGCAGCATCTGTTCTTACTCCCAAATGTTCGTGATATTTTGTATTACATGTTTTTTAATTGCTTTGATATTGTATCTATCCGATACTGCCACGGGTTTGTAATGGTTAACTTGATCGTGTCGAGTACCGGGTTATACCAAAGAGTAAGCCATCTGTATTTGCTGTTTCTCCCCCTAAGCGCCTCAGTATTTAATGAGAAAGATTAAAGACTGGCTGTCTTGGAATCATGATAATGTGTCCGAGAGGACCGATATGTCCGACTGTTGTCTTAGAGAGGTGTAACTGTAACAATCTAATTCAGCGGCGTGTTGGACCTGTTCCCGCAATGATTTAGCTGATAAATTGTCCACTTGATGTTAAAACTCACTCACTCACTGGGTTCTTCCTGCAGTTATTGCGATTTTATGTGTATTTTTAATCTTTTCTTTCATTAGCATAATAAAATTAATAATTATTTGCAGACGCATTAAGAAGCCAACTTAAGATAGTGCACCCAGAGGATAAAGACCTTACCTATCTGACTGGAACTATTATTACAGATGGCAATGATGACTATAGTCAGGAGATATCTGTTCATCGTTGTGTATATGCAGAAAGAGCGGTATAATTTGATTTCATCACTCATTGGTCACATCTATGTTAGGAGATACTGATTATGTTATATATTTACAATTTCTACCAAATGAAATTGTTGAGATGTAGGCAAATAATTCCTGAATAGAGGGAAATGATTTATTATATTCATTTGAAGGTTTGGGTCAATAAAACTAGCTTGACTCCGCCACTTTTTATTGAGGTTATTTATAGCTGATGAAATGATTAGGCATCTTACAAAGCACTTGTGACCGATGAAATGATTAGGCATCTTACAAAGCACTAGTATTTGTGACCGATGAAATGATTAGGCATCTTACAAAGCACTAGTACTTGTGACCGATGGAATGCTTAGGCAGCACACGAAGCACTAGTTCTAGGGGAAATGTGTAACATGGATATATATGTCTGAAAATTTAACCAATCAGTGTTAGAATTAGATCTTTGAGCTGACAAATATTTGTTCTTCCCTCGACGGGATTTGAACTCACACCATTGATATACTACAGCACCAATCGCTTAGCCTTATGTCCAGCGCCCTAGACCACTCGGCCACATCCGCTATATAAAAAATATAGCTCCAATAGTCGAAGTCTTACCTTGTCACGTAAGGAAAATCTAGAGATAGACATAAGACATTTGTCTAAGCGTGTGTAGATGGTACATATATACTAGATATTATAATTTGACAGCAATCTACTCAGCAATTTTTAATATATTGTATAGGATGATGAAGAATTCATCATACAGTCACAGGAAATAAAGTATATTATACAAACATCTAAGCAGGTGACAACCATACAATATATCTGTCCCACTGGATATCAATGTTACTTGTGATATATATACATGTATATATCATAGAACAAGGAATTCAATTTTTTATATTTGCATCCATTAATTTGGATAGCTGTAATTATTAGATATCTGTGACAAATTATTCAAATTTATTCAAAATCCTAGCGAAAAATTTTACGTATACCTTATCAACGAAAATTTTAGCTTATGCATAATACGAGTATAAATTGAAATAATTTGTCATGTGGGTTTCTGGATGAAGTCGTGGCCTTTACATGAATATGCATTCTTTAGTTATCATTAAAACTACGATTTCTCCTTCCTCAGTCACAGATGACCTTAGCCGATATTTGCAATCCTGTTTATGTCATTTGGCTTTTCAATCTTTTGACATTTGAGCGCCGTACTACCTGATGAAGACGTAGTGAATACTAGCTTTAATATCTATGTTTAATCTACTTTATTTGCATTTATTGCCATTGTGACTTTTTTGCACTTGCAGTTTTGTCGCGCACCCTGTGGATCTGGTGTGACGGCTAGGATAGCTCAACAATTTGCGAGAAACTTAATAGGACTAGGACAAACAAGAACATTTGAAAGTCCAACTGGCGCAACATTCAATGCTAAACCGGTCAGGGAAGTTAAATATGGAGAATATAATGCTGTTGTAGTTGAAGTTTCTGGTCATGGTTATTATACAGGAAAATCAACATTTACTCTAGAAGAGGGGGATGATATAGGCAAAGGATTCCTATTAGCCTAAGATATAGCAAAAAACATACTCGTGAACATGATGATTATGACATATACAATATTAGTGGACACTATATATAGCACTTAGAAAGATAGCAGTTGTAAAACGTCCTCCTGACGAGGATCGTGACATAACAAACCGCCATAGAACGTTCTCCTGACGAGGATGGTGATATAACAGTTACCTGTAGAACGTTCTCCTGACGAGGATGGTGACATAACAAACCGCTATATAACGTTCTCCTGACGAGGATGGTGATATAACAGTTACCTGTAGAACGTTCTCCTGGCGAGGATGGTGACATAACAAACCGCTGTAAAACTTTCTCCTGACGAGGATGGTGATATAACAAACCGCTGTAGAACGTTCTCCTGACGAGGATGGTGACATAACAAACCGCTATAGAACGTTCTCCTGACGAGGATGGTAATATAACAGTTACCTGTAGAACGTTCTCCTGACGAGGATGGTGACGTAACAAACCGCTATAGAACGTTCTCCTGACAAGGATGGTGACATAACAAACCGCTGTAGAACTTTCTCCTGACGAGGATGGTGATATAACAAACCGCTGTAGAACTTTCTCCTGACGAGGATGGTGATATAACAAACCGCTGTAGAACGTTCTCCTGACGAGGATGGTGATATAACAGTTACCTGTAGAACGTTCTCCTGACGAGGATGGTGATATATCAAACCGATGTAGAACTTTCTCCTGACGAGGATGGTGATATAACAAACCGATGTAGAACTTTCTCTTGACGAGGATGGTGATATAACAAACCGATGTAGAACTTTCTCCTGACGAGGATGGTGATATAACAAACCGATGTAGAACTTTCTCCTGACGAGGATGGTGATATAACAAACCGATGTAGAACTTTCTCCTGACGAGGATGGTGATATAACAAACCGATGTAGAACTTTCTCCTGACGAGGATGGTGATATAACAAACCGATGTAGAACTTTCTCCTGACGAGGATGGTGATATAGCAAACCGCTGTAGAACTTTCTCCTGACGAGAATGGTGATATAGCAAATAGCTGTACAACGTTCCCCTGACGAGGATGGTGACATAACAAACCGCTGTAGAACTTTATCCTGATGAGGATGGTGATAAACAAATACCTGTAAAACGTTCCCCTGACGAGAATGGTGGTATAGCAAATAGCTGTAAAACATTCTCCTGACGACCGTTTTAATATAGCAATATAGCAGCTGTAAAACGTTCGCCTGACGAAGATGGTGATAAACAAATAGTTGTAAAACGTTCCCATGACAAGGATTGGGATATAACTAATAGCTGTAAAACGTTCTCCTGACGAAGATGGTGATATGCAAAAAAAAACATTTTTAGATGCTTAAACAAGAGATCAACAAAACGAAATTTCGCTACATGTATTGTTATTAACTTTAGATCACTGTATCATACAACTATATAATATATACTTTTGATTAGTTTTATTTGATGACTTGGAAAGAGAATCATCTGGTCAAGTTTCCCACTATGTGCTTGTTACTTAGAAGTGTATAAACTAGATCAATGTATCGTTATTAGAATTTATATCAAAGATTCACATGGAAAGGAAGCCCAACATATCCGCTACAATAAAAAAAAAAATATATAAAAAAGTATTTTTGTAAAACTATATGTGTTTGCCTGTAAATTTGTTGTTTGTGGATTTGTGTTGGTATGGTATAAAACATGTCGAAACATGAATTAGAATGTCCTGTCTTTAGGAAGTGGTGTCATTGTATCTTTTCCTTCTTGCATTGTACCTCAGTAGGGAAGAGATAAGTATTGATATACATGCATAAGCTATCTTTTAAAATACATTTCAGTCGGTACATAAATGCACAATATTGTATGAGATTACATGTTTCGTTATTTTAATCCTATCTAAATGTCTTTGCTACAAAAATTAGAATATACAGCAAGACTTGGTTACCATTATATTTCAAATGTCGGAAATAATTTTTTTTTTTTAGCACCATTGAGTAATTAATATGTTTAAAACCACTCGGATATAACGAATGTCATTATAAAAACGAATTAATAGTAAACAAGTTTCTTTGTAATCAAGATTATGAGGTTCCACTAGTAAATAAGTGAATGTTTATACATGTATATAGATTCTCCTGCAGTTGCCCGTGGGTTACAATATTTCTCCACTCAAGAGAGTTAAATTAAAAATTTTAACCACAAGCCGTATTACAGATTTTTCCACCACTGGTTCAGCGGGGTTAAAACGCCGTAATAATGGGAGACTAAGCTCAAGCTAGCGAACAATTTCTAGCGAACAATAAGCTAGCGAGCAATAAGGCGATATGTCTCAAAACCAAACAAATAAATAAAAGCGAAATGTACTTAGAATATTTCTAGCGACCAATAAGAAATATATTTCTGTAAATGTACAATCAACACATTGAATCGACATCTGGACATTACAGGGAATATTTCTGAATACTCCCCCCCTCCTCCCACACACTTCTACAATGCGAAGTAGACACTCATGTGAATAAAAAGACAATACATTGTATGTGATATTTCTCATGTTCACTCGAACATAAAATATTTCTTCTCTTTACTAAGCANAGTCTACAAAAAGACTATAATTATAATCAAATTGACGGATATTTCGCTTGACCGACAAGCTTCTTCAGCGTCTGTAACCTGATTTTGAATTGTATATATTTTGGTTCAATCTGTTCTATATTAATTTGTTTAAATATTTTCTTCTATGTGAAGTATGTCATGTAATGATTATCGCATTCTTTGATGTCTATTCAACACAGAACGTAAACTGTAAAGGATCGACTATTGATAATTTTTTTTAAAGTTTATGTTCAATCAAATAAGCCATTTCTGAGAAACGTATTTTCAGTGTATCAAGGACGTGATCATCTTGGATTCATGATCAACGCAATAGCTTAGGTGACGGACCATACAAGAACGCTAAGATCAAATTATCAGTGATTTAGTAGTTTCAGAGAAACTATATATCTACACTATACAGAAATGTTAAAATTTAACGAATGAGACAGACGGAAATATATGCGACATATGTTCATATGGCCTTGTGGGACAGATAAGTGAAAAGAATTTTTGACTTGTAATAAACGGTAATTAAATACCCCAATAAAATGCCATACAGCTGAACACAACGAAAATGGTACGATTCACTAAATCAATTGAATTAAATCATCATATAACTTCATTTAAATTAAGTGATACAAACACTTCACCGAAGCAGAAAATAGATTGATAAAGAGGAAGGACATACCGCAAATTATCTACACTATACCAAAAATAGATAAACATATACATGTACATATATAATAAGATAATGATAGAGGTTAAGAAGAGTTTAAAGATACCAAAGGGGTTATCAGAATCCTTAATCGAAGAAGAACAGACAACGCAATGGCCAAAATACAAAAGGACAAACAACGATCAACAAAACATACACATAAAGCTAAAAATCGAGTAACACGAGCCCTACTAAAAACCGGGTGTGAACTTATGTGCTCCGGAAGAGGTTAAGCAGTTCCTGCTCCACTAGTGGTACCCGTCGTGTTAATCTAGTTATAAACCAGGTGATAAGTCAGGAATGAGGAAAGGATCGGGAAGTGTTTACGACAAGTGGAACATATCAGTGGTCATTTGTGACACAGATATTCCGTAACGGTCAACCAAGTCATGGTGGCGACCGTAAAACTCACGAATTGATGACTTCAACTTAACCAAGAGGAACCTTTGGTTCAGTAGCCTCCTTGAAAGCAGCAACCCTCTA
Source organism: Gigantidas platifrons (assembly GCA_002080005.1). NCBI lineage: Eukaryota > Metazoa > Mollusca > Bivalvia > Mytilida > Modiolidae > Gigantidas > Gigantidas platifrons. The sequence continues at coordinate 303,720 of MJUT01013697.1, forward strand.
TCAAGGAAATCCTGATAGGAGCCACAAGCTTTGGAATATCGTATTAACTTAGAGATATACACTCCTTATGATCGTGCTGAAGGAATGTTGCCACATATAAATAGAAAGTTCACAATGGGAAAATTGAAAGAGCTAGCACTATGCAAATCCAAATAATTGTGTCGGTCTTGTACAAAGCGGACATCAATATCGTTCATAGAAATCTAACGTGTTCTCGCCATGATATACAATGTAGCTGAAAATTGCTCACTTGGCGCTAAACAACAACCACTCACTCACTTCCGATAGTGTGGTATTATTATTTTTATAACAACATGCTGTAAGATTATACAATTATGGACTTTTTACGAGGTCAATATGTTATATATGGACCTGTTAGGATTATATTGACTTCATCCTCGGTCAATATAATCCTAACAGGTCCATATATAACATATTGACAGAGTAAAAAGTACTTAATTTTTATATTACATATGTAATGTATTACTCGTGTCATTGAAATTAAATTAATATGAGTAGGCATGGCCTATAGAGAGGACGTTTATAAGTATCTGAAGTTAAATGATACTAAAAATACCTTTACATTTTGAGTATAGGCCCTATACCTAATATGAATACTGGCTCACACCTTTATACAAAGCATTGAAAAAAAATTATGTTTTGACTTGGTAAGAAAACAAATAATTTAGTTTGATTGCAATTGGAAAAAAATAAAGATGTGTCCAACTGTTTAAAGAAAAAATTCAGACCAGTACAAAAAACATAACCCTCCCCCTTTTCAAGTTAAATGGTTGTTCCCTTTGTAATACTTTATACAACAGGAGCAGCTCTTCAACCTATTAACATTTTTTTGATTCTTGTTAGACTTGAACTAACATCTTCTAGCTTGTAACTAGATGTAATACTTTATACCACAGAAGCTCTTCAACCCATAAAACATTTTTTTCTGCTTCTGGTTAGACTTGAACTAACATCTTCTAGCTTGTNNNT
>MJUT01013697.1:359490-376749 GCA_002080005.1 Gigantidas platifrons
AATCATATTTGTAGTTTCTGAGAAGAAGGCATTTGAACATTTTCCCATAGGGTCCAATGTTAATCTATGTCATGCGGTGGAGGCCATCTTGGATTTCCGATCGTCGTAAAAAACAGAAACTTTGTAGAGGACCTTCCAATGATCATTCTTTTACAGTTTCGGTTCAGTCAGTTCATTAATTTCAGAGAAGAAGATCTTTGAAATTTCAGCCAATCAGAGCATATTAATGGCCCTGGCAGCCATGTTGAATATTCGAATAGAACGGAAAACAGAAACTTTGTAGAGGATCATCCAAGGAACATTCCTGCTAATTTTGGTTCCAATTGGCCCAGTGGTTTCGGAGAAACTTGAAATATGAAAAGTTTACAGACGACAGACGACGGACGCCAAGTGATGGCAATAGTTCACATGGACCTTTGGTTACTTACTTACTTGTTCTGTAACTTCCTCCATTGAATGTGGAGCACTGCTTGAATGAAGCATATTTTTAAGCGGTATGTACATCATCGTTAAACAAACATAAAAAGCACCCGCATCCACTAAAAGCTTGTTAATTATAAAAGTCCATGCATATAATACGTCACTAAAATCCGGTTAATCTGTTGAATGAGTCTACCATCTCGTATATCATACATCGTTAAAGTGAACTATAAACGCGAGCCGTAAAAATAACGTTCGGAAGCATTGCGGAACACTGTTCACTTTCGATTAATCTACCTGAAAGATGAATCTATACAGAAGTCCATAGGGTATGTAGATCTGTAATCGCTCAGATAAATATGTCTTTTGAACAGTTTTCTTTCCAAAGGAAACACCTGCTGATGAAGAGCTGTACAAAAAAAAACAAAAAAAAAACGAGGAAGCAGTCAGAAACGATATGTAATTCCCTCGCTTTGAAAATGTAGTTTAATTTACTATCAGTTCCTTTACTCGCAGAGACGCATCTGCTGACCAAACATCAACGATGTACTACATTTAGTATCCTACCTCTGGACCATAACGCAAAACTTAACCAGAGTCAGTAATGCTGAAAATGTAGGTCAATCTGAACCAACTATCAGCTGCAGCTGTATCACTCCCAAAGACGCGTCTACTGACCAAATATCATTGACGTATGACATGTAGTATCATAGCTCTGGACCTTAATACAAAACTAAACACAAACTTTAAAGCGTTGATCACTGTCCCCTGGCTACACGGACTTCTCTGTCCCCATACGTCACATCCTAATTTTGTGCGAAAAAGATTATTGACGTTATGCTGCCGTAATGACTTTAAATCATTATTGCCCCCGTTTTGGACACACTATATGACAACAGTGACCATTGTGTAGTGCTGCACGTAAGGCGTAATCGTACAGAAAACACCGGTCAATTACGGTTTTGAGGACCGTCACAACATTGTTTGAGTGTTTTACTATTTCCAGGACAACTTGCGCATGCAAAATTGATTCAATATCTTCGTGGATGATCAGTGTTCCGCTGGATATATTTTTACACTTACCTAATTACAGAACTCAAGAAATTTGCAAAATTATACCAACTAACTTCGTTTTCGCCTCTTCGGATCTCTGTCCCCGGACTATGTTCATCTTCGTCCCCGAATGTGGCATTGGACACGGTGTATATGTGTATATATAAATAAAAATATGCATGTGTTATATGAAATTTGTTAAAATAAATAGTTAAAACGTGGAATGTCGGTTGATTTTGGTTGCATTGAAACCTGTATATTTCAAGATTTTGAGGATTATGTTGAGCCTTTTGAGGATGAAGGAATGTCTGAGGAAGAGGAGGATTATTTGGACTATCTGCTTGGGGATGAAAATGAACAAATACAAGATCCAGATGAAGTTTGGCAACCACCAGAAGTTTATATGTAAAGTTCAAACAAAAATGTTTAATAAAATAAAAAAGACACAAAAAATATAAATAATAATAATCACACCATAATATTAGGAAAGTGATACTGGGTTATTTTCATTCAACATGTTTGCCCATTTCTATTTAATGTACATGTAGGATCTCAACTATCTTTACTGAGATGACAAACATTTTTAACATAACACAAATGCTTTGCATATATCCATGTCAGCGAGATATTTAGGATCCAGTGATTCTTTAATACTTTTGTTTTTTTATACCCCCGCTCGACGAGAGTCGGGGTATATAGGGATCCTCATGTCCATCCGTCCGCTCCCATGGAAGGGTACTTGCGAGTTGATTTTAAGGTACAAACAAGACTTGTGGGGAGAAATGCAACTTATGTGGTGCATCCCACACATCACATTGGAAAATCACCAGTATGGACATTGTAAGCTCATAAGTGATAGATAAAAACAATACAGCTCACATGTAACGGACGAGCGGACATGGACGACCGAAATACAGGTTAAGTTCGATTACGGTGTTTTCACATTTACCGTTTCTGAGTTATGGCCCCTTTTCTCTTAGGAAATGGGGACTTTTTAGGTTTCCGAATGATATTTAAAGTACCGCTCAACCAAATCTTTTCAAACTTTAACACAATGCTGTATACCATAAAATACAGGTTAAGTTTGATTATGATGTATTTCACATTTACCGTTCATAAGTTATGCCCCTTTTTCCCTTAGAAAATAGGGACTTCCTAGGTTTACGAATGATATTTAAGGTACGACTCTAAAGGTTTCTGGATTAAAATTTAAAGTACGACTCAACCAAATCTTTTCAAACTTTAACACAATGCGAAGTACCATAAAATACATCGATTATGGTGAAATTGACATTTACCGTTCATGAATTATGGCCCTTTTTCTCTTAGAAGATAGGGACTTTTAAAGGTTTCTGGATGAAAATTTGGAATGCGGGGGTATCTGTGATCACCAGCTCAACTTTCTCTAGTTTAATGTGGATTCAAAATTAGTTTTTATTTTTAAAACAACATACCACATTCATCACCATCTTGGTTTGTATAGGGTTGTAAGTTCTTGTGAAATATGAGTTTTATTTTTTATTCTGCACAAAATAAGAAATGTTTCAAAGAAATGATCCTTGAGAGAGCACTTTCTTGATACATGTATCTCAGCAGTGTATCATCTTTTTTTTTCCATTTTGAAATTGAGCAATTCAAAGTTGTATTAATAATAATGTGATGGCAAACAAAGATACATTCCCCCCACCATGCATAAAATAGGTAAGAATGGCTGGTAAACTGTTCATTTCTCTTTGCTTGTAAGTCATGTGAAAAATTAACTTGATATCCTGAAGGTATATATTTCATATTAACGTTTGTATTATCTCATCTACAGGTCATCAGTCTTCATTGGAAACTACATCAAGTATGGGTGAACCTACACCTACATGTACCAGTGTATACTGGAAGGATGACAATGTTAAAGATGAAGGTGCACCAGATCCAAGGCCAGTACAGTTCAGACCAGGAAGAAAGCCTGGAATACATCTTGGAAGACTATCACGGTATTATTTATTTTGAATTGTTGTAAATAATTTTGCTCATTAAAATTTTCTCTATGACACTCATATGCAAAATACTATTGTTACAAACAGCTTAGAGAAACCTTAAATGTATGGAAATACAGTGTTCCTATTGTTACACAGACTTATTTGCAAGCTTAATTCCATGATATGAATGATTTTTTACATCAATAAAAGTAAACAACCACCACTAGGAGTGAATAATAATTATATTATTTACTTTACTTGTAGTTGATAAAAAAGAATTAAAAACGATATTAGCTGACGGTAAGTTTGTAAGTGTCCTTTGACTGTAATGAATCTTCCAAGAATATTATTCACTGATTGTTGATGTTCTATCACACTGATAAAAACTTGACATCAGGATGACATTCAGAGACTTTGTTGTTTTTTAACCTTTGCTGGGTTGGAGGGGTTTTCCTGTTTTTTAACCTTTGCTGGGTTGGAGGGGTTTTCCTGTTTTTTAACCTTTGCTTGGTTGGAGGGGTTTTCCACTTGTGGAGAAGTGTGAGTTTGTCTCACTGTTGAAGGCTTCAAAATAAATGCAGAATGAAAAACAAGGGTCAAAGCTCTGTTCAAATATATTTGTGAAATATGAATTGTGTTATGATTTTACATGTATATCTGGATCTCCTTCTTTTCACTTGTCAGTTGTATTGATATTAATGTTTTTATTTTTTAGACAAACACTTTGAATACTCCCATCAACTTTTTTTTATACTTTTTCTGACCAGCATGCTTGTAACATCACTCTGTATTGCAACAAATCAGCATGCAGAATTTTTTATAAGAAATGGCAACTTCAAGTCATATGCAAGATCTGATGGTACATGGGAAAGAGTAACTGAAGCTGAGATGGAGAAGTAAATGAGATACATGTCTACTGCTTTTATAAGAAAAAATACCATTTATTTAATTATTTTTAAATCATGTCATCATAGCTATTCATAGAGACATTTCTTATCCCAATTCAGTATGTAGAATAATATGAATTGAAAAGCAATAATGTTTTGAAACAAATACCACACATGGTTTTGATATTCACACACACGAAGGTAACACATGTCAGTTGTTACAAATCAAGACTTTGTTCTAAGATTTTGTTTGCTTGATAACTTATTTTTAAATGACATTTCATTAATCCTGAAAACAGATATGTTTGACCTTTTTTATGTTGGATTGTCTCCCTTCTTCTGTTTTCTTCCTGTCTGTCTGTCCATCCATCATAAAAGTTTGCATGCACATCTCCTGGTATATTTTAATTGTGAAGTCTTAAAAATTGTGCATGCTTGCTTACTATCATATGAGATTTGCATATCATTCAGTAGTTTGATCCACCTTGTTTGAAGGAGTTAAATGCTCTTCTTTCCAAAATTAGAAAGAATGTGGGCAAGATGCTCAAATACAACCATTAATTATATACATATATAGCACTTAGTTTCATTTCTTATTTGCAGATTTATTGGTATATTGATATATGTCTTTCACGAAGCTAAGTTCTCTAGATGCTATTGGGGTACAGATCCCCTGTATAGATTCAACCCTATTTCATCGTGTATGACATCACTGAGATTCAAGGCCATCTTTCTTTCATTGTGTTTATCTAGCACTATTCTGATGCTGGTATAATTTTTCTGCCTGAAGTTCATTCTTCACAACACTTTTTCTAATACTGTTGTACAATGTATGCAACTGCAAATCATTGCTTTATTTGCACTAGAGTCATACAAGACAAAACTGAACAAAAGCAAAAAGGCCATTACAACAACAAAAACAAGAAATGTTAATTATAGAACAAATTTAATTTTCATGTATGATATTGAACTGTAGTTAATTGCCGAGATGAATGGCAGTGTATGTACTATTAGTTAATATTGCTAGCCATAACTTATCAGCTTCATAACAATGTGATAAGTAGTTCTGTTTCAGATGCTTGTATTTTTATTTTATTTAGATGACAAGTTGACCAGAGTGCAGCCATTAATTGAACATGTTAGAAGAGCTTCCCAAGATATTCTCCAACCAGATGAGAAAATAGCAGTTGATGAAAGGATGGTCAGGTCAAAACATAAATTTAATGGTATAAGACAGTTTATGAAAGGATGGTCAGGTCAAAACATAAATTTAATGGTATAAGACAGTTGATGAAAGGATGGTCAGGTCAAAACATAAATTTAATGGTATAAGACAGTTTATGAAAGACAAACCTGTAAAATTTGGTATAAAGCTTCGGGTGTCAGCTGATACTATCACTGGGTATACCTCAAATATGTTTGTCTAATTGGGGAAGAAAAGAACTGAGATTACTGATATTTCAAAAGGTTTATCATACTAAGTATGCTGTTGTTTTCAATTTACTTCCTGAATTTTTTAATCAGGGATATAGACTGTTCATGGATAGTTTTTATACAACATACAATTTGGTTAATAATTTATTTAAAAAGCAGGTTTATGTAATTGGTGCAGTTTGTAGCAATAGTTCTGCTCTGCCAACAGTCTTTAAAAAAAAAAAGATGGATGGGAGAAAATTGCAAGTCGAGGAGATTTCAGATGACACAGGGAAGACAAATCTGTGACTGTTCAGTGGAAAGATTGTAAAGTTGTTACAGTAATTTCTCCTTTACATCAAGGCTCTAAATTCTCCTCATGTAATAGAACTTTTCAAGGTAGAACTGGTTGGAAGAAACAGTGTGTGACGCAACCAGATTGTGTTAAATGTTATAATGAAGGAATGTTTGGTGTAGATAAGTCTAACCAGTATTTATCACGATATCCATGTTATATAAAGTCAAAGTTTCATTTTTCCATTCTATTGATATTATGATTGTAAATGCATTTATTGTTTTCCAGGAATTTAAAAAAGAAAACCCACAAAAGTTTGATAATTTACCTGTACATTTTGGTCAGTTGGAATTCAGAGAATCTCTTGTAAAATCTTTATTAGGTCTTGATTCTGGTGTAAAACATTCTGATTTTAAATCTACTTGCATTCCATCTTTTAATGAAAATTCCAAGAGACTAAGATGTACTTTTTGTTATGCTCATGCCAAGTTAAATAAACTCACAGAAACACATTGTAAAACATTGTTCCATTGTGGAAATTGTAATGTGAATCTTTGTTTTTCACCTGACAGAGATTGCTTTACTAAATGGCACAGTACAGAAGGTGCTAGAGTGAGGGCTTGGGTAAAAGAAAATGGAAGGAATAAATATCATTGTTATGTTAAGTTCCAGTTCAGAGATGGTGGTTCAAATCCACTAAGAATTTTTTTTTTTATGTTAGTAGTTTTTTATCACTAGTATAGGAGCATAGGAATAACCTATTTTTGAAGGTAAGAAGGGGCAGTTTCAGATGTCACAAAGCCTCAATCATTATTAATGTAAATTACAAGTACCAGTTATCTATAATTAGTGATTTTAAAGACCTCAATTATATCATTAAATGAAAACGAAACAAAAAGGTTAATTTATTTTATTTATACGTCACTAGATCAATTTTATGTCTGAATATGTGATAAAATGCTGAAATTCAGACATAGTTCCATGGTTGCTATGTAGTAGAAATAGTTGCTATGTAGAAGAAATGGTTGCTATGGATCAAGACAGGTAGTATATAATTCCTTTTTTTTTTTTTTATTATAAAAATATATTAAAAGAGACTGACATATTTACAGCAAAATTAGATTTTTTCATTAGCAATGATTTGTAGACAGTTTTGTTGTAGATGCAACAAAACTGCAAGATTCTTTTATTTTTTGGACATGAACATATTCTAGTAAGTAATATTAACAATCACAATCTACCTTTAAATAAAAAACTGAACATATCTCTTCAATGTATTTTTGTGTAAAAAAAATTATTTCATGTTTGAAAATATGATGAAATACTGAAAATCATATCTCGTCCTCACGGTTGCCATGCCAAAAAAATGGTTGCTAAGAATAAATTACGGGTTATAAATATATTTTTTTACTCTTGAAAGTGCAAAAATATAAAAAGATAGACAGCTTTCCTGTATAATTCTATTTCTTAATATAATAATAATTATTCCATTATTATTAGATACACTGGTGAAAAAATGACTGTAAATTGCTGCTGTAGAGGTTACTTAGCAACCAAAAATATACTTCTGCTGAAAATCCAAAATACAAACGAGTATGGAATAAAAATTAAATATCATAGAAGATACTTAATGTTAATATTACACACTATTTCACAATGTATAGTGTGTTTATAGTGGAACCTTTTTGTGTTTGATGAAAAAATATAGGTATTTTTTCCTACTTAGTAAATGCGAATGTGGATACCATAGCAACAGCTCTTGATTTTTCTGCAATCTAGCATTTTATTTTCAAAAACAACTTAACTGCCTTCACTATGGTACCTAACATTAGGATGAATCACCATTGATATCATCATACTAGTGTCTACAACTCAAACTTTGTTTTTGTCATGATTTTGCACCAAAAAATGAGTATGGAATAAAAATTAAATATCATAGAAGATACTTAATGTTAATATTACACACTATTTCACAATGTATAGTGTGTTTATAGTGGAACCTTTTTGTGTTTGATGAAAAAATATAGGTATTTTTTCCTACTTAGTAAATGTGAATGTGGTTACCATAGCAACAGCTCTTGATTTTTCTGCAATCTAGCATTTTATTTTCAAAAACAACTTAACTGCCTTCACTATGGTACTTAACATTAGGATGAATCACCATTGATATCATCATACTAGTGTCTACAACTCAAACTTTGTTTTTGTCATGATTTTGCACCAAAAAGTCATAATTGGTAAAGAGTTAAATAGCTTGTTAGCAAATATCATTTATCATATTTTAAGGTAAATTATTAGTATTGATAAAATAACACATTGCTCCATATCTTGTAAAACTAAAGGATTCCTGCACTATGTATGTCATATGTATCTATTAAATAGATATAGACAAAAGCTTAACATTTAAGTACAAAACAAAAAACAAACAAAAACAAAGCTGAACAGTACTATAAGCCACTTTTACTTTTGCATAAAAACACAACAATTTGATTATCACATTTTTGCTTGCTCTTTATTGGGGGGGAAATAATTATTTACCACATATGTAGCAGGTTGTTTCCTTGTTGGTCTTACTTTTGTTTTATTTTCGTTACTATGACAATAGAACAACCTACATGAATATGCTATACCATATTATATTTTTTTTTACAATCAAAAGAACGATGAAAATTTCATGAGCTCTCCAATTGTTGACAACCAATCTGAATTCGGGAAGCGTGACACAAAAATTTGAATGTCAATGAAGCATAAAATGAGGTTTATGTATATGCAGTGATAAATGGCTGACTGACATGTACACTTAACAATGACGATATTACCAAAGTGTGGAGGAAAAACAAAATCTGTTTTTAGACAAATTGATTTGAAGTGTGGAAACCAAGTGTGGATTACGATGAACAGACATTGCAATACAAGGAAAAAATGTTATGAATGTATAAAAACTTAAGCTATATTTAATTCATCTGGTTAAAATATAAAATTGGTGAAAAGTTGTTCAAACCCAAAATAAAAAATATCATATTATAAACAAAAATGATAAAATCAATGCAAAAAAATAATTTCAATTAATTTTTTTTTGTTATCTAGGACTGTTTTGTGAGAGGGATCTTTCCTTTTGCCCAAATGTTATGGATGTATGTCTGAATCTATCTGGTTTTATATATTGATATTCAGTAACATGCAACCACATAAATCTCCTCTTTAAGGTAAAACTCTTAAATCAAGTTAAACAAGCAAAACACTGTGGAAATTAAAAGTGTAAAACAAAATCAACTAAAAAAAAAGCTACATCGTAACACAAAATATATATATATATATATATATATATACAGTCAAACCTGTCTATAGTGGTCACCTGGGGGAGAATGACAAAATGATCGCTATATGCAGGTGACCTTTATGTGAAGGGTTTTGAATTTTTGACAAAAAATTGCACGTTAGTTGTAAATAAACATTTCTCATTACATCTTATGTTTTTAATGTTTTACTTGTTATTTTGTTCATGTCGTTTTTTTTAATCTGGTTTACATTTATTGTTGACGAAATTATCTCAATATGATATGATTTGAATAAGACATACAAATAAATAAATAAAGATATTTAATAAACAAAACTAAAGTACAACTTCCAGTAACATGATGTTGAATTGGGAACATTGTTTTCAAAATCGTAAAGAATCTCACGTTTTCTTTAAAGAATGTTCATTATCTGGGTATGACCAACACCCATCTCCTCGCTCACAGCCAGACAACTTTTCCCAACATCACAAAGATTTATCACTTTTATTTTGTTGTCAAATTTCAAAGCTTTCCTATTTACGGATGTTGATGATTTTGACATGATGCACTAGATACAAAATATTTTTGGTGAGTGAATTTCTATTCTCGTAATATCCACAATAACGCCCGGGGATAAACTGTCCTTTATATCATTTACTATTCACAAAATGCATGCATGGTGTTTGTTTATTTGGTTAATTAAATTAGTCAATATGTTTTGTAACACCTCAGGATTTTTGGTACATTTGAGAAAAATACTGATCTTCCGAAATCATATCAGGTATTATTTTTAAAATAAAATTTACCGTTATACAAAGGTTTTACACTGAAAATTACTTATAAATGGTGACCGCTGACCACATTGAACAGGTGACCGCTATATCGGATTAAAATATATAGTAAAATGCACCGGGAGAGCACGAAAGTGACCGTTATGAGCAGGTGACCATTATATAAAGGTGACCGTTACGACAGGTTTGACTGTATATATATATATATACACAGTCAAACCATATTTAAAAATCATTTACCTATAAAAATGAAAACTGGAAAATAATATACAATTGCACTTATAAAAAATCAAATTCTCAAAATATGTGATGTGCAGGATACAAATAAATATTTGAATAGCTCCAAATAATGTGTAAAGCTAGGTCAAAGTTTTTCCTCTTATTTTACATTCATATTTATACTTTATCAGTTAGTGGTTTTGAAGATAATTCCAAAACTTTGTATGAAATAATTTAAAAATTGTTTTATTTTTAGCTCCTGCCTGTGCTGTACACTGTGTCTTTAATATAGTTTTGTATTTATGTATACTTAATGAATTTAGTGCTGACAGTTACAGCCAATCAAATCTGTCATTTGCATCAGATAATTTCTATGTTTTTCATATTATATAGAGGTAGCTTCAATAAATAATTCACCTAACATTGTTTATCAATAAATTATATTATTATACCTCATATATTAATTACCATAATTAGATTAATTTGATTGGACAATGGGTAAAAATCAGAACACGTGATCACACAGGACAAAATTAATATTCCGTGAAATAAAAATCATATTCCACCACTTCGGAAGCCTCATGGGTTTTCCCGCCAGAGTTATCGTTCTTTGACAGGAAAATGTCAGAGGCACTCGGAACGCATCATTTGCAGGCAACCGTTACAATGTGGTTTATAAATATCTGAGACAACGTTCCAATGGACTTAAAATATGTTTGCCAGCAGTATTTTACAAATATGTGTTTTCTTGCTTTCATTTGGTATAATAAAACATTTATAGCATGTGGGTACAGGAAATATGAAAATTTATTCACACGAGTATCATATTCCCCTTGGGTGTTGCCCTCGGGGAATATGATACTCTTGGGTGAATAAATTTTCATATTTCTCTCACCAGCATGCAATAAATGTATATTATCACATATTTGTACGTTATCCGTACCGTTTTGCATGTGTGATAAACAAAGACGTTCCCGATCCATATCAGTGCCCGGGGCAAATAACCGGTTATTGTGCCCTGCGTCGATGACGTCATTGTGACACATAAGCAAACATCATACAAAAAAAAAATAAAACGGAGATGAAAAATATCAATACAAAACGTAAAACTGAGAGTAACATAAGGATATTCAAGGATTGGTTATCAACAGTGGGAGAACACCGTAATCCTGAATATATTGGAGTCAAGGAGATGTACATGCACCTGGCAAGATTTTTTTTTCAGCGTGCATGAAATTCAAACAGGATTACGAACCCGATTCATTGAAATGTATCCAAGCTTCCATCAGTAGATATCTTAGTGATGGCGAATGTTGATATTTACGCCATCGTATCGACTATTGAGAACTATGAAAAAAAACCAGTTATTCTAATTTTCATCAGTAATTAACTCTGTCCAGTCAACGGTTACTAATAATAACTCTAATAAGCAAACCGTTATCGTTTTGGCTCCCATTTTGCCCAACTCCAAAATAATACAATTCCCATACTCAAATATCCAGGAAAATGTGACAATGATTTTTTATGACACAAATGATAAGAATTGGAAGTCTTATTTATAATTATTGAAAAGTTATGTTCAATACCTGTGATAAATACGGTGAATTATTTTGTTGATTTTTACACGTTATTTATTTTGTTGTTATGTTGATGAATAAACATAAATTCATTTATTCATTTACAATTTATTTATTTCAGTCATGGTTAAATATGTGATAAACAGATTATAACATAGCCTTTTCCATATAGTTCCTGGTATCATCCCTCGACCCATATCAGCCTGCGGCTGTTGCCTTAGGCTGACAAGGAAGTCTCGGGATGATACCGGGACCGATATGGAAATGGCCATGTTATAATCTATATATATCACCAACATAACAAAAAAGCATCTTCTATATTTACCGAGCAACTTGTAAGTCACTATATGAAAAACATGACAAACAAATATGCTCAGAGTATTTACATGTAAGAAGATAAAAGGCCGATACATGAGTACTCCTCATTTTATACCCAGACAACAAAGTCTAGCAAAATACAGAACATTAAGACAATCAAAATTAAATAGTTCCTCATTGTTTTTCTGGGTTGTCCACTATTCATACACATATTTTCTAAATAACTAAAGACTAAAACAAAGTGGTAAACATGTTGTGTGCTATTATGGTTGCACAAGAAAATAATCCACATGAATTAACAAGAAAGGCAACAATTTTATTTTATGTGATCTTATTGATCCACATACTGGTAATTTTTATACTTTTGAACAGACTAGAAATAAACTGAATACCAATAATTTTTTGAAGTACTATAGTCTGGTGTCAAATGTTCCCAAGTACATCAAAGATCATCTGAAGGAAAACTGTGTAAATGTAAATTTCGACATACTTAGTAAAAAAGATGCCTATTTAGAAAGAATAGTTCATAGTAAAAATGTTAGGTTTGTTTATAAAGGTCTTGTGAATGCAATCATTTCTTTACCAACAGAAAAAATTTCCAAATGGGAAAAAATTCTTGATTGTGAAATAACAAATTGGTCAAAATATTTTATTATTTAAAAAAAAATCTTGTAAAAACTCATATCTTCAAAATTTTCAATTTAAATTGTTACACAGGATCATTCCTACTAATACCTTTTTACATAAAATAAAGCTCAAGAATACTAATTTATGTACATTTTGCAAAATTCATGATGAAACTATTGAACATCTATTCTTTGACTGTGCTGTGACACACATTTTTCTCAAATCTTTGACAAAACAATTAAAACAATATTACAAAAATTTGATTTTTGACAAAAAAGAATATTTCTTTGGTTTTGAGTCAGGGGATCTTCTTGTTAACCTGATTTTAATTATTGCAAAAAATTACATCTTCAAGTGCAAACTCAATGAACAAAGGCTAAGTATTGTAGAATTTAAACATAAAATTATGTGGTACCGTTCACTTGAACAATATATATCAAAGAAAAACAATACCATTTTAGCATTTGAAAAAATGTGGACCCCCTTGCAATATATTTTCAACTAATCATAATATTTTTTGTTTGTTTGATTCATATAGTGATCAGATTCTTTCTTCAGCTTTTTAGATTAAGTACAAAATGTCAGGAGCAATTTCATATTTTAGAAAAACAAAATGGTAAGAGTTTGTGTGAAAGATGAATGAAAGTGTTTATTACTATTATATATTATTATTTCTTTATTTTGTTTATCATAATGTAAAACCAATGTAGTCACAAAACTTATTGATTTGAAAACCCCTGTCACACCCTAGTCAGGTGGTGATGTAAGGGAATTTATAAAATCTTGACTATATGAAAAAATAAATAAAAAAAAACAAAAATGAAAGCACCAAAGGTGATGTTAAACGATTGAACATGCTTGCATGTAGATTTTTTGTATGCTATGCACAATCGCAAAATATCAGTATACTTCTAGAAAAAGATGTCAAACTTTGAAATAGTAAATTGAGAGCAAACTCCAGAGACATCAATATGTTATTCACATATAGGGGGAACTACTAATATAATTATTGAATAGTGCCAAAAATGGAAAGAACAGTTGGTGTAGGAGCTACTACTATAACATGCAACAACCCAGTTTTACATTCAATTACATTATTATTTTATTTCCCATTAACTGTTTACCAGACACTACATCTGTTTTGAAGGGGCAAGCAAATCAATGTGACAGTCAAAGTGAAATATAGTGCATTTGTGGGTTTAATTTTATACCTTGGAAAAGGGAAATATTTTTCTATATGGGGTCTTTTTCGCGGAAGGGGAATGTGACTCTTGAAAAAATTTACAACACTTATTAATAGATCTGACGATGAACTTTTATCCAATGATATACATTGTATATATATATAGCCTTCCGAAGACAACATCTGTGTCCTTTCCATTTTTATCTTTTTTGTTTTGAAGCCAACATCAACATTCAGTTCCCGGAATTCCCTCATCCATTTACGGACACCTACTGGAGTATTATTCAGGTTTCTTTTTCATTATTTGTGTCCAAGTTTGTTTGCCGGTTGCCCTACATCGATACTTTCATTTCATGCTTATTTTTAGGTGGAACACACTTTAAAAGAATGTATTGTTGACATAAATACGTCAGCAGTGAGTCAAGGTTAACAGGTCAAAACCTCTTTGGGATTTTCTAGACTTTTCATTAGATAGTACGTCAAACATTAGAACACGTGTTGTCTAAAGCACTGGTTCCCAATCCTGAACAAAACTACGATGGTCGAGAACTAACGACACTGACAAACCAGTAGAATTGTAACCCCCAGCAGCGTAGGATATAAATAGACTATATGTTTTAAAATTTATTCTAAAATTAAAAACAGAAAACACACATTTCGGAACAGGACAAAAGTAGAAAGGTACAATTTTTGTACACTTGCTGAAATATCCACACGCATTTTTTGTTGTTCAGACGCAGTACGAAAATCAAAGTCTCTTACATAGTAAACCAGTGTTCTAGCTAGGGTTTCAAAAGGGCAGGGTTCTCCTTCTGAAAAGGGCACTTTTATGCATAAACGTTGGCTGAAAAAGGGCACTTCAATGCGCAGAGCTTCTATAGCTACAGAGTTAATATGGTCAGTACTTGATTCGTGCTCTTTAATTTTATCTAGTCTAAGTGACACACATCCTGTTGTAGCCCATACATTTTTCATATTGTGTCTGGTACACAAGAAACACTTCATACTATTTTCAACACACTCAAGCCATGGTCGATTTAACTTCCAATTGTTATGAAAGCCCACTTTGTGACCACTATGTCTTTTTCTAGGAGTGTCAGGGGGGTCTGAATCAGTTAATTTTCTATTTAATGGGTTAATCTGTGGTTCATTTACTTCAAAAAATAAAGATTGCTGTCTAGAAAAATATGAACTTCAATCCAAAGTAGAACAAAATTTGATATAATTGATCTTAAATTTTTTTCATACCAATGTTGTAAAGTTTGTCAAAATATCTGTATTGTAATGGATGTCTATTTACGCATGTGTGTTATTACTACAGGTAATGTATAGAACTGGTTGTTGCTAAATATTGTCTTTGTTTCAGTTTAAGTAGACAGGTTTTTATTTCAGATTAAACTAAGTGGTTTTATTGTGTTTGATAATAAAATAATGTAAATGGCATATTAGATTTTGTTAATTTTTGTTTGTTTCAAGTACAAATGTATAACAAAGGGAAATAACTTTTTATATCGACTTACGAAGTTGAAAAATACGATGTCAAACTTTTGTTTTCCTTTGCCACTTTCTTTCAAACGTCTTTTCCGGGAAAGCATTGTGAATGATATGAATTTCAAAGTTCAAATTTTTATAATTACCGTGAAATCTAATCAGAAAATCGATCGATATACGTTACATTAGTTAATGTTCTAAATTTAACTTTGACATATTCAAATTAGATAGGGGGCGCTACAATGTAAACATGAAACAGTTGTTCGAAACGTGAACCAAACTGGCGACATATAAGCGACAAAAAATGAAAACACATATAAAAAGGGCACTTGTGTTTACGAAAAAGACATCCACGTTAGTCACAAAGGGCAGGGCGTCACTCGGACAAGGGCGGGCGCTGCAAACACAATATCAATTTCTAGATATTGAAATATCCATCCGCAAAATTCGCGTTGCAACAAAGAAATACTGATNGATGAGCAAACGTGCATACAAGTACCCGATATTGAGGGGGATTTATAATATATGAATGTTGCATGCATGCTCTTTCTGATATTTAAGTTACTCGCCCTCTTACAATTGACTCTATATGGACTATAGTTTTGTCTGGGCGGAAGGTTGCGACACATGTTGTGTAAAGCAGTGTCTTCCGGTTTACATGAGCGCTAGCATTAAACGATATCTCACTAAAGTTCGATCGTTTAAAAAAACAATTTTATCTATTTCTTACAGAAATTTTTATTGCATATACAATTAAAAAAATATTTAAGCATATAACAATAGGTAAGCAAAATCCCTTTTTTGCTTGAAGAAAAATAATGTATTCATAAACAAAATAGACTATTAATGTATATAAAAATTTCATTTTAAAATAGTTTGTAATAATTCTTTGATAAAAATGAAAACAATTCTATGGTAAAAGTTAACAACAGAATAAAAGTTGGATCATACTTGAAATAAATACTTTTCACTGATTAATGTTCTTCAGTTCAGTTTCAGTTGTTATCTCCCCTTATTTTTCAGTTAAAATAACAATCAACTTATCTCTCCTTATTTTTCAGTTAAAATAAAAATCAACTTCAAAACCAGATAAAAAAAAATTTATACATATACCTTTAGCACAATTGATCAGATACTTATTTTTTGGAGGGTAAATCCATCTTCTTACAATAATATAATGATACATAAATACCATGGAAACATCACAATATACATTTGCATGTTTTTTGTAAACACAAAAATAAACTAGAGGCTCACATGAGCCTGTATCGCTCACCTGACATAACTAAGTCCTCTTAAGAATGTCTGCATGCCGAATACATCTAAGTTACTATTCAAATCCCATAGGGTTCTATGTTAAAACTATGTCTGCTCATGGCAGCCATCTTGGATGGAGGTAGTAGTCACCGGACACAATTTTAAAAGTATACTACCCAAGGACCATCCATGCCATATTGGCTTTAAATTGGCTGACTGGTTTCAGAGGGAAGACTTTTAAACAATTTTCCCATAGGGTCCTATGTTAAAACTATGTCCGCTGACTGCAGCAATCTTGGATGGAGGTCGGGCTCACAGGACATAATTTTGAAAATTGACCACCTAGGACCATTCATGCCATGTTTGCTTTAAATTGACTTGCTGGTTTCAGAGGAGAAGACTTTTAAACATTTTTTCCATAGGTCCTATGTTAAAACTAAGTCGAGTCATGGTGGCCATCTTGAATTTCCGATCAGCAAA
>MJUT01013697.1:383886-395106 GCA_002080005.1 Gigantidas platifrons
AATGGGATTTACTTCAAAATTGCAGTGTAGGTAGATCTTGACATGCTGCACATTTATGCAGTTTAAACTTACCATCTATCTCTTATAGTTTTTGAAATAAAGGATGAAAAATATTTAAATTTTAAAAATTTGATGAAAAAAGGGCAATAACTCCAAGATGGGATCTTACATAGATGCTTCCTGCCAAGTTTGGTTCCATTTGGCTAAGCAGTTTCAGAGGAGAAGATTTTTTTAACATTAGCCAATCAGAAACAAGAATTGCCCTTGGCGGCCATATTTGTTGGCGGAATGGGACGAAATGAAGAAATTTATAGAGGACCTTATATAGATGTTTTCTGCTAAGTTTGGTTCCATTTGGCCCAGTTGTTTCAGAGGAGTAGATTAAAATATGAAAAAGTTAACGGACGGACGCCAAGTGATGGCAATAGCTCACATGACCCTTTGGGTCAGGTGAGCTAAAAAAAGAAGAGCATGGTTAACCAAATCTATAGCTATTTTTTTTTAATAAAGACTTGTATTGAGATCTGCATGGTTAACCAAATATATCAATATTTTTTTTAAAAGATTTGTATTGAGATTTGCATTGTTAACCAAATCTAAAGCTATATTTTGTTTTAAAGACTTGTATTTATTAGTAATTTATTGTAATTATTCATTAGTTGTCATGAATTATCAACATACCTGAATATAACCATCTGGACTCATTCTGTTTTTCTTGATAAATCCTTTACCATATTCAGAAGATGCTACCACAAGTTCAAAACTTTGACTCTATAAAACAAGAAATGTGTGCATCACAAAATACGCCCGTCTATATAAATTATCAAACGGTATAATGGTAATGACCCCAAAATAAATAGGGTTCTTCCCCTTCCACAGGGAAATCATGTGGCTAAGTTTGGTAAAGATCCAATATATAGAACTAAAGTTATCGTGCGGAAACAATCCTGTTGTCAAAAATTATATTTATACAGTAACGGTGACCTTGACCTTTGACCTAATGACCCTAAAATAAATAGGGTTCTTCCACTTCCACAGGGAAATCATGTGGCCAAGTTTGGTCAAGATCCAATATACAGAATTAAAGTTGTGAGGAAACAATCCTGTTGTCAAAAATTCTATTAATTGTAACAGTGACCTTGACCTTTGACCTAATGACCCCAAAATAAATAGGGTTCTTCCCCTTCCACAGGGGAATCATGTGGCCACGTTTGGTAAAGATCCAATATACAGACCTAAAGTTATCGTGCGGAAACGATCCTGTTGTCAAAAATTATATTTATAGTAACGGTGACCTTAACCTTTGACCTAATGACCCCAAAATAAATACGGGTTTTCCCCTTCCACAGGGGAATCATGTGGCCAAGTTTGGTAAAGATCCGATATACAGAAATAAGGTTATTGTGCGGAAACCTGTGTGGACGCCTGCCTGCCGCCCGCCATACCCAATCACATAAAACGGCCGTCTCGAGACCGGCATATAAAAAATATAAATGGGAATCAATAATAATATCTTTATATAATAGCTATCATTGTACAGGAAAAACAAGATTAATATATGGAAACTTCTTGTGATATATATGTGGATCGCATGTTCATGTTACCGTGTACTCGAAGTGTGTATTGATATAACATTATGTGATAATGATTGTCAGTGATTTGCGGCAGGTTGGTGGTTTTCTCTATTTTCCTCCACCAATAAAACTAACCACCACTTTATAACTGAAATATTATTGAAAGTGGCATTAAACACCAAAACACTAACCCTAAACCTCAATATAATGTGTGCACTACTGTGATATTAGCAAGTCTGCATTCAACACCTGTGTAATGCTGCAACATATGTTGACATGTACCCAACTCTGATGTAATGCTGCAACATATGTTGACATGTACCCAACTCTGATGTAATACTGTATACATTTGTCAGTTGCCTACATGAAGGACCAGCTGATCAAATGTCCATTTTTTTCATCTAGGATTCAAATTCAACAGAAATAATTCAATGCTTTGATTTAATCCCTTAAAAAAGCTGATACTTCAAAAATTGAAACAGGAAATCATACTCAGATAAAATTGAAGGAAGTCTTTCAACAGCTAATTTCCTCCTATAATCCGCTTGACTTCTATAAATCTTCAGAAAAAAATTCTTAAAAATCCAGTTTTCAAGTCAACATTTTTTTTTCTAGATTGTTATTATTATATGATATGTACGAACTCTGACAATTAATTTCAAAAATGTTGGTCCATTATTAAAAAAGTTACCCATTAGTTCTCTATGTTAAATATATTTTCAAATGTGTAGAAATCTGGATGGAGTGAGTACAAATAACAGACTGTACCATGTAACATAGGAAATTTAAATATTAAAGGATAACAACAATTGAACATCACCTTATTAAATGGTCAGTTAATGAGTAGCCTTTTAATATCTAAATGTCCTATGTCATATGGTACAATGAAATATACATTGAAAGCACATGTCTGTTATCTTGTTTTGATATTTGGGCTGTTACACTATTTGTACTCACTCCATCCAGATTTTTACACTTTAGAAAAAATAATTAACACTGAGACCTAATGGGTAACTTTTTTAATAATGGACCAAAAATTTTGAAATTAATTGTCAGAGTTTGTATATATCATATATTAATATACATCTAGAAAAAAAATTGTTGATTTGAAAACTGGATTTTTAAGAATTTTTTTCTGAAGATTTATAGAAGTCAAATGGACTATAGGTAAGAAGATTTATTTAGGCCATGCAAAGTTAATTACTTGGTTCTCAGGCCCTTTTTTGTCAAAATTGATGAGGGAGGGCATCATTTTTTTTTATCCTTTTACTGCTGTAAAAAGTGATGAGGGAGGCATTTTTTCTTCTTTTTTTTTGTGAAAAATATAGCAATGTATAAATCTTTTCATTACTTTATTGAAAATTTCAATTTTATTTCTTCCGATGGTGGCAGAAACATCACAAGTGGTTAATTTTTATGGAAACGTCCAATCCGCTGGTCCCAACGTACCATTTTTTATCTCCGTAAACAATTCCAATAAGGTACAAGCTTCGGAGAAGCCCCCTATTATGTTTCCTGGTAAAACTGGCAAACATTTGTGCCGAATTTGCACAGAAACGATTGACATTTTGTCTAAATGTCAAACGGAAACACGTTTTTTATTTATACATTGTCATAACGATGCTTTAAATCTCATTTAAGCATGATGCGTTTTAAAGCGTTTCACCGACCACGCGATATAAGAGAAAACGGATGCAGTTGTTTTTTCCGTACGGACATCGCTACCGCATTTAATTATTTTTTTTTACTATTTTTGCAATAAAATCGGCAATGCGGCGACGAATTTCCACATGCGGGCAGGCCTGAGAACCAAGAAATTAACTTTGTATGGCCTTACTGTTTCAGGAAATAATCACTAAGTAATATACAATATTTTTCATTTTCATAAAAATTCCTTATACTTACACATCTGTGGTGTAATGTTTGATGTGCTGTCACGAGAGCGGCAGATCGTGGGTTTGAGCCCCAATTGGGCCTAACCAAAGACTATAATATTGGTATTTTCTGCTTTGCTAAACATGCAGCATTAAGGATTATGAGCAGAGACTGACTCGAAATCAGGATAATGTGTTCGAGTGGAGCGGCATGTCTGTTTTTTCAGTGAGCTACCACTGAAAAAAATCTAACTAAGCATGTTTATCTAGTACAAAGCAGATATTATCAAAATGTAACTTGCTCTTGAAAAATAAATTGGCTGTTATATGTTCAATCATTCATTTCTATAGTATTTATTTTTCTTACTAATTTTTTAAACTCAAACATAGCAACATCAATCTCTGACTTCAAACCCTTCAGATCCCAGTTTATCCTAAAACAATATCATTAAATACAAAATGAAAGAAAAATAAAACTTCATACCGTATAACCGGTAATTTCTGCGGTTTTGGACTAAAAAGAAAACATTTAATTTTTGCAGATTTTTTTTCTGCAGATTGAAAATTAGAAACAAGAATTGCATGTGGTGGCCATGTTTGCTAACCGATCGGGACGAAATGAGCAATCTTCATAGAGGACATTCCATAGATGATTTCTACCAAGTTTCGGTGGTAGCCATGATTGTTAACTGATCGGGACGAAATGACCAATCTTCATAGAGAACATTCCATAGATGATTCCTACCAAGTTTCAGAGGTAGCCATGATTGTTAACCGATCGGGACAAAATTAGCAATCTTCATAGAGGACATTCCATAGATGCTTCCGACCAAGTTTCGGTTCATTTGGCCAAGTGGTTTCAGAGGAGAAGATTTAAAAAAATCCGCCAATCAGAAACAAGAATTGTCTGTGGTGGCCATGTTTGGTAATGGATCATAACAAAATGTGCACTCTTTAGAGAGGAGCTTCCATAGATGCTTCCTAACAAGTTTCAGTTCATTTGGAAAAGTGTTTTCAGAGGAGAAGATTAAAATGTGAAAAGTAAAAGGATGACAGACGACGGACACCAAGTGATGGCAAAAACTCATATTGCCTTTGGCAAGGTTTGCTAAAAGAATATTAAAATGTGAATACCTACTTGTAATGTATAGAATAAACATGTTACACTACATCAGCATTAGTTAATTTCTAAGGGAAATAATGGCAAGAGTTAGCTTTCTTTTAACAGAGAAGATTTTTTTAGAAATCAATAAATCAGAAACAAGAATTGCCTGTGGCGGCCATGTTTGTTAACCGATCGGGACAAAATGAACAATCTGTATAGAGGACCTTCTTCCATAGATGCTTCCTACCAAGTTTCGGTTCATTTGGCCTAGCGGTTTCAGAGGAGAAGATTTTTTTTAAATCGGCCAATCAGAAACAAGAATTGCCTGTGGCGGCCAAGTTTGTTTATGGATCGGGACGAAATGAGCAATCTTTATAGAGGACCTTCCATAGATGCTTCCTACCAAGTTTCAGTTCATTTGGCTAAGAGATTTCAGAGGAGAAAATTAAAATGTGAAGTTAACGGTCAACAGACGACGGACGCCAAGTGATGGCAAAAGCTCACATTGCCTTTGGCAAAGTGAGCTCAAAAAGGCTGTATTACAGGAAGCAACAACTGAAGTGACAAAGGACAGTTTCATAATGTTATGATAAACAACTGTGCACAGGACAGTTGTCCTTAGAAATTAAAACATATTTAGTTCTTGGAAAGTTTTCAAAAGTTACAGCTTCTCAATACACATTTAATTTGGTAGCTTCAAAATTTTCTACGAAATGTAAGTAACTATTTTTGTCACTGTTTTCCCGATCTATTTTGTTGACAGGAAATACGAAGTCAACAGTTGGATCGACATCGGTATACTGTTTGATAGTTCGGAAATATATATTTTAAAAGTCGAATTTTCATACTTTAGCTTATAATTAAAAAAAAAGAAGAATTTGAATTAGAAGCAATTATAGTTATTTCTTTTAGCATAATGTAGACTCAGGTTAACTGGAATTATACTACCAGTACATTTCTATTTTTGGTTTTTAGATGATTCCTGCGAGCACGCAGTTTGATAAAATTATTCAATCGCAGCTACTATAACATTTAAAAAAAAAACACTAATCATTAGTCTAATGTTAAATTATGTAATAACAATTTTAAATATTGCTTTAATAACCTTTATTATGATTGTAAACATTTGATCATGTGATTGTTTCAATTATTATCGGTGTCAGCTTGGTATAATAATAATATTTCTAGATCTAGATTAATTGTAATTAACGGTTAACAATAATCATGCCACAGCTAAATAACCTGTAATTGTTGTGTAAAAAGGTATATAGCTCAGGCACTCGAATTCAGGACCCCCCTTTTTCCTCATTTGGTCCCTCCCTCATACTAACTTTTGTTTCTAGGTCCAGCTGCCGTAAAGTAAAACGAGAGAGTTGTAACACGAAATGTTGTAAAATATGGATAAATGGCTCAAAGATATACTTCCAGACAAAGATGAAAGTGACTGAATGAAGGGGGGATATCTGAAAATGGCTAAAATTTCCATGTTATGTGTTCAATTAACCAGTCTTTGGAATTTATTGACAATAAAAAGAGTTTCATAGTTAATTCAAGTCTAAGACCTGAATACGAACATGAATTTTAAAATGAAGAATTTGAGTCACAATTTGTTGTCACTGAAAGAGCTGTATTGATTGAAAATAGCTGGTCACCTGTGCAATCTATAGTTATATGTGAATGTCATAACCATGTGGTTAGTGTTTAATTTGGTTAAGAACAATACTTCAGTTTAGCCAAAAGAAAACCATTTAATGGTATTCAAAATGGACATATAAATGTAATAGTAAAACAAGTCTTAACAAAAATGTCGAAGTCATTCAGGAAGAAATAGTAGGTCATGGTGACCTATATTTGTGTGCTGTGTTTTTAACTGTCCACGAAAAACTCACATGTGAAGTTTCATCAACCTGGACCAAGTAGTTTGTCTACATTGGACCTAAACGCAAACGTTAACATTGGACACTGACGATGCAGAGGTGACAATATAAGCTCTTCTGTACTTTGTACATGCGAGCTAAAAAGTTGAACTAATCTTGTTTCAGTTCATACATGACCTATTTAAAGCAACTTTGTCTATCCTGTTTACACACCTTGGTCATCTTACTATCAATGACTTTTAAATTTGGCTTCTAGTGTACCAGAAATGTGACATGTGCACTAAATTGGATATCTAAGTTCTTAATCATATCTATTCATTAATAGTGTGAAAATTTAAATCTGCCATTTACATTTACAATACAAATCAAAGTTATTCAAAGATAGATGTAAATTGTTGACATTTAAAACAACTGTTTATATAAAAAATGTTCATACTTTTCTGGAATTGGAAGATTTTTCTTTCTGGAATTCTCTATTATAATGTTACCATCACTCGTGTATTTCTCATTGTGCAGACAATAATCCCACATTCGTCCAGGTAACTGTAAAATATAAAAGATAGTCTAAAGAAAATATAAAGAAAACTAGAGAAAGTTGATCTGGTGATCACAGATACCTCCGCATTCCAAATTTTAATCCAGAAACCTTTAGAGTCGTACCTTAAATATCATCCGTAAACCTAGAAAGTCCCTATTTTCTAAGAGAAAAAGGGCCATAACTTATGAACGGTAAATGTGAAATACACCATAATCAAACTTAACCTGTATTTTATGGTATACAGCATTGTGTTAAAAGTTTGAAAAGATCTGGTTGAGCGGTACTTTAAATATCATTCGTAAACCTAAAAAGTCCCTATTTTCTATGAGAAAAAGGGCCATAACTCAGGAACGGTAAATGTGAAATACACCGTAATCAAATTTAACCTGTATTTGATGGTCCACAGCATTATGTTAAAATTTGAAAAGATTTGGTTGGCTTTAAATATCATCCGGAAACCTAAAAAGTCCCTATTTTCTATGAGAAAAAGGGCCATAACTCAGGAACGGTAAATGTGAAATACACCATAATCAAATTTAACCTGTATTCAATGGTCCACAGCATTGTGTTAAAGTTTGAAAAGATTTGGTTGAGCCATACTTTAAATATCATCTGGAAACCTAAAAAGTCCCTATTTTCTAAGAGAAAAAGGGCCATAACTCAGGAACAGTAAATGTGAAATACACCGTAATCGAATTTAACCTGTATTTGATGGTCCACAGCATTATGTTAAAATTTGAAAAGATTTGGTTGAGCCTTACTTTAAATATCATCAGGAAACCTAAAAAGTCCCTATTTTCTAAGAGAAAAAGGGCCATAACTCAGGAATGGTAAATGTGAAATACACCGTAATCGAACTTAACCTGTATTTAATGGTCCACAGCATTGTGTTAAAGTTTGAAAAGATTTGGTTGATCCATACTTTAAATATCATCTGGAAACCTAAAAAGTCCCTATTTTCTAAGAGAAAAAGGGCCATAACTCAGGAACGGTAAATGTGAAATACACCGTAATCGAACTGAACCTGTATTTAATAGTCCACAGCATTGTGTTAAAGTTTGAAAAGATTTGGTTGAGCGGTACTTTAATTATTATCCGGAAACCAAAAGTGTGACAGACGAACAGATGAACGGACATGAGGATCCCTATATACCCCCGACTCTCGTCGAGCGGGGGTATAGAAACTACAAAAATAAATGAGATGAGCTTACTTTGGCATCACCAGTCGTATGTTCTGTACTTACTCCAACATAAATGTTAGTAAAGCTCAACATTTACATAACATCACGAACCATATGTGCTGCAATTCTGAAAAAATGGCTGTAAGCCAAGATGACTAAGATCAATGCTTACTGTAACATCACCAGCCATATGTTTTACATTTATTTCAACGTAAACTGTTAGCAAAGCTCTACATTTACTTTAGCATCACCAGCCGAATGTTTGCATTTGCTCCAACATAACCGTTAGCAAAGATGACAAAGATCAAAATTGACCATAGCATCACTAGCCGAATGTTCTGCATTTACTCCATCTAACATAGCCGTTAGCAAAGATGACAAAGATAAAACATACCGTAGCATCACCAGCCGAATGTTCTGCATTTACTCCAACTAACATAGCCGTTAGCAAAGATGACAAAGATTAAAACTTACCGTAGCATCACAAGCCGAATGTTCTATACTTATTCCAGCATAACCGTTAGCAAAGATGGCAAAAGTCACAGATTTATCATTCCATCTGTAACAGATATCATTAATAAAAATCAATATTATATGTCTAATATGATTAAGTATACTGGGATCCTATGATACCATGGCAGTTTAATTAAAAATATGGTGGTGAAAATTGATTGAAATAGCATGTGAATATATGGAACCATAGAATCTGTGGTACCATAGGAGCAGACTATGATATTAAATAAACAAGCACCATCAGTCTCTTTTTTCTTTCTTTCTATCAACAATGTATACAGTGAAACCTGTGTAAACCGGCCACCATTGTGACCACGTTTCACGGCCGGTATTGACAGTGGGCCGGTTTATTAAGTGTCTACTCTCTGACTACCGTATAAGTGTTTTTTCAAGGGAGCCAAATTTCGTGTTTTTGTTCCAAATTGGTGGATTTTTTTTAGCGGTATACTTAATTTTTGCGATCCTGAGTTTTAACCCAAATCAAATTTTAGTGNATAGACCGTTATATTAGAACAACTATCAATGACTTTTAAATTTGGCTTCTAGTGTACCAGAAATGTGACATGTGCACTAAATTGGATATCTAAGTTCTTAATCATATCTATTCATTAATAGTGTGAAAATTTAAATCTGCCATTTACATTTACAATACAAATCAAAGTTATTCAAAGATAGATGTAAATTGTTGACATTTAAAACAACTGTTTATATAAAAAATGTTCATACTTTTCTGGAATTGGAAGATTTTTCTTTCTGGAATTCTCTATTATAATGTTACCATCACTCGTGTATTTCTCATTGTGCAGACAATAATCCCACATTCGTCCAGGTAACTGTAAAATATAAAAGATAGTCTTAAGAAAATATAAAGAAAACTAGAGAAAGTTGATCTAGTGATCACAGATACCCCCGCATTCCAAATTTTAATCCAGAAACCTTTAGAGTCGTACCTTAAATATCATCCGTAAACCTAGAAAGTCCCTATTTTCTAAGAGAAAAAGGGCCATAACTTATGAACGGTAAATGTGAAATACACCATAATCAAACTTAACCTGTATTTTATGGTATACAGCATTGTGTTAAAAGTTTGAAAAGATCTGGTTGAGCGGTACTTTAAATATCATTCGTAAACCTAAAAAGTCCCTATTTTCTATGAGAAAAAGGGCCATAACTCAGGAACGGTAAATGTGAAATACACCGTAATCAAATTTAACCTGTATTTGATGGTCCACAGCATTATGTTAAAATTTGAAAAGATTTGGTTGGCTTTAAATATCATCCGGAAACCTAAAAAGTCCCTATTTTCTATGAGAAAAAGGGCCATAACTCAGGAACGGTAAATGTGAAATACACCATAATCAAACTTAACCTGTATTCAATGGTCCACAGCATTGTGTTAAAGTTTGAAAAGATTTGGTTGAGCCATACTTTAAATATCATCTGGAAACCTAAAAAGTCCCTATTTTCTAAGAGAAAAAGGGCCATAACTCAGGAACAGTAAATGTGAAATACACCGTAATCGAATTTAACCTGTATTTGATGGTCCACAGCATTATGTTAAAATTTGAAAAGATTTGGTTGAGCCTTACTTTAAATATCATCAGGAAACCTAAAAAGTCCCTATTTTCTAAGAGAAAAAGGGCCATAACTCAGGAACGGTAAATGTGAAATACACCGTAATCGAACAGAACCTGTATTTAATAGTCCACAGCATTGTGTTAAAGTTTGAAAAGATTTGGTTGAGCGGTACTTTAATTATTATCCGGAAACCAAAAGTGTGACAGACGAACAGATGAACGGACATGAGGATCCCTTATATACCCCCGACTCTCGTCGAGCGGGGTTATAGAAACTACAAAAATAAATGAGATGAGCTTACTTTGGCATCACCAGTCGTATGTTCTGTACTTACTCCAACATAAATGTTAGTAAAGCTCAACATTTACATAACATCACGAGCCATATGTGCTGCAATTCTGAAAAAATGGCTGTAAGCCAAGATGACTAAGATCAATGCTTACTGTAACATCACCAGCCATATGTTTTACATTTATTTCAACGTAAACTGTTAGCAAAGCTCTACATTTACTTTAGCATCACCAGCCGAATGTTTGCATTTGCTCCAACATAACCGTTAGCAAAGATGACAAAGATCAAAACTGACCATAGCATCACTAGCCGAATGTTCTGCATTTACTCCAACTAACATAGCCGTTAGCAAAGATGACAAAGATAAAAACATACCGTAGCATCACCAGCCGAATGTTCTGCATTTACTCCAACATAGCCGTTAGCAAAGATGGAAAAGATCAAAACAGACCGTAGCATCACCAGCTGAATGTTCTGCATTTACTCCAACATAACCATTAGCAAAGATGAC
Organism: Gigantidas platifrons; assembly: GCA_002080005.1. NCBI lineage: Eukaryota > Metazoa > Mollusca > Bivalvia > Mytilida > Modiolidae > Gigantidas > Gigantidas platifrons. Next base: position 394,929 of record MJUT01013697.1, read on the forward strand.
AAAGATCAAAACTGACCATAGCATCACTAGCCGAATGTTCTGCATTTACTCCAACTAACATAGCCGTTAGCAAAGATGACAAAGATAAAAACATACCGTAGCATCACCAGCCGAATGTTCTGCATTTACTCCAACATAGCCGTTAGCAAAGATGGAAAAGATCAAAACAGACCGTAGC
>MJUT01013697.1:435357-467197 GCA_002080005.1 Gigantidas platifrons
AATAAAATTCAAGTCCGTGTGAAAAGGTACGCTATAGTTTTACAGCTTAAGTGTTAAGCGCATACCTTTATTTTCAAGAAAATTGTGAATCATATTTCATTTATTGAAATGCAGTGTTATAACAAATATGTTTAAAGAATATACACACGATGTGCTTGCCAGTATATCCGTTTATTGTGTATTGATCATGGAGATTTAAAGTATCGTTTCGTCAACACTACTACGAAATTGATTGTCCGTAGCTACTACATGTACGACGTTTACCTGTACACCTGTCGAGGAGCAGATCCAATAGAAACATCACGTGTTTAAAATACAGAACTGTTAACTGATAGTATATTGATTTCTAATTGAACAAACTTTAAATGATAATTGAAAATAATGTGTTTATCTATATTTAATTTTGAAAATTATTTTGAACTGTTTATAGTTTAATTATATCATAGTGGGCAATTTTCATGAACAAGTTATCCATTCTAGTCTATTTTTCAGATAGCTGCACAATACACCACAGCACGTCTTGAATCCTGCATGAAACTGTTTCTAGTTTTCTATGGAAAACATGCATGTGGTATTCGTGCAAAAGGTAGAAAGGTGTAGTGATTTCTCCGTCCGTCTTTATGAATGAATGATCTTATGAATGAAAATGATACTACTACTTACCTTTAAACGTAGTATGACCCGTTTATATATTACGGTGACATGCAATTGGTAACTTTACAGCATTGATAAAGGGGGTCATATAAACTTTTGCTTTATACTGGACAATGTCCTGTATTAAAGCATTTAGGCCATGTCCCTTTTTGAAACTTTTGCTTTATACTGGACACTGTCTTGTATAAAGTATTTTTTAAATGGGGCCCATGATGGGGAATACAAATTTTAATTATTTTTTTTATATAGAAAACAGTGAAAAAAAAATATAGTAATTGCAGTATAAAGACAATATACATGTGTAGGTATGGTGTCTTTTTATATGAGATTTATTTGTATTCGGCACGAAGCAGGGGGACTGCTCGGCAGAGCCTCGCAGTACTCCTGTTTCTTAGCCTCATCTAAATAAATCTCGTATAAAAAGACACCATACAATGTACTTATATTGTCTAATTAGAACATAATAACCTCTCCTCAACCAATCAGAAGCTTGGATTTTTTACTTTTATTTTCATAAAACATGGCTTTCTATGTTTTATAAAATGTCACGATTGACTGGACTTGCATTGTTCTCTTATTAGGTATAGAATGACTCAATAAAGTTCACACTATGTCTGATTAGAGAACAATGAAAATCTGCCTGGATTACAATAAATTATCAAACATAGAAAACCATTTTCTGTAAAAAAAAAAAATAATAATAATAAATAAAAAAACAAAAAATAGAGCAAAGCAAAAGCTAAAAATATAACTGAAATTTCACATTTTTCAATATATCGATATCGTTTATGGAAAAAAATGCATCTTTTCTTGGTACAAAAATAAAATNGATATATGACAGTAATGGAACAAAATGTAAACGGTTGATTTCAAAAATAAATTTAATAGCTATGCCCATTGCACCCATACATTAATTGCCCAGTTTGCTGCATATTTAGTTTTTTTTTTGAATTCGGTCACTAATCCGTTTTTCAAATTCTGTGGTAGACACAGCATCTGCAAATCTATATATTACTACTATTTGCAGGTTTGTTACTGAAAATTAGTTGCTGAGTCTGAATTAAATCTAAATCTTCTAAATGCCAATCTTGGTTTTTTTCAGAAAAAAGATTAAAGCAAGGAACATTTCCATCCATCTTTCTAACTATCACCTATAGATAATTACTAGTATGGGGGTGAACATTTTTAACACATGGTTTTAATCATGATCACATTAAAAAGAAAAGTCTTAAAGGGTACATTTTCATCTTATTTGTTTGGACTCTTTAAGTGAATACATTTTTCCATGTACAGATACTGAAAGTTCATTATTTGACTAGTTATTGCTAATTATTGTTTCTATTATTTTTCTCGGATAGGTGATTATGTTCTAAATTGGTCAAACACTAGTTTTCCATGTTGCTGCGCCTCGAGCTTTAAACTTCATAAAACTATTGTTTAACCTATACATATTGGTACAGGTAAGAAAAAAATGTTGGCTATGTGAGACAATGTGAAAGAATGTTGGTCTTAATTAAGAGGGATTAAGAGGAAAATAAAGGTAAATTTGAGTGTTTTTCTTTGTTCTTTCTACATTTAAAACATAGTAAAGTACTCTCGACAATAGAATTTTGCCTTACTTAATCATTAAGACCATAGATTTTCCCCATTGTTCCCCAAGACAAAATTCTATTGTCTTGATTACTTTACAATGTTCTAAGTTTGTAAGAACATGATAATCCCTGTCTTCATGATAAATATTCGCTTCGCTCGTACTTATTCATGAAGACATGTTCTTACATATACAAATGGAATTACATAAAATACGAAAACATAATGAAAAATTATTATTAAACTTTAAAACTATATACATGTAAGTACAAATGAGGTATGAAAACATAAATACCCATTACATATATAGTGTGGTGGTACAAGACCATGTATCAGGTCGAGCCTGTTGTGTGAACCAGTATCACTACGAGTCGCGATAGTGACGAGTTGTGATGTGGTTAGTTCACGCAACAGGCAAGACCTGATACATAATCTTGTACCAACACACTATTTATGTAATAAGTTTATCTAACATTTCAATAAAAACAAATTTTAAACAAATAACAAGGATTGAATTAATATTTACAACCCTTTTTTACAATACTCGCAGAAAGACTACTTTTTGTGAATGACATCACGTTATTTGTTGACGTTCTTTCACCAATGTCAAATTACTGTTCAATCACTTTCAGTGTCACTGTACAATCCGACAATGCTTTTAAAAAAGAAATGTGGACCTTACAGTTGCCGGGAATATTGATACTACGTCTTTACGTTTCCTACATTGATGTGTTTTTAGCCGGATTCCAATGAAATGACGTCATGACAAAGGAGTTCGGCAGAGAAAGTCTCGTGCAACGTTGCACCTTTCTTTTATCACCACAGTGTGGTGATACAACATCTTGTATCAGAGAGGTTACTTTCGTTAATTTCAAAGGAAAACGTACATAACGTTAGATAACAATGAATATTTATTATTAAATTTTAAACCAATATAAACACACATGAAATATGAAAACATAATAATTAATATTTATATTAAACTTTAAAAATGTAAGCACACATGAAATATGCTCTCCAAGCTTGATTGTTCACTAATTTTTATAATTAACAAGTCACATATAAATGAAAGAAATATGTTCACTAATTTTTATAATTAACAAGTCACATATAAATGAAAGAAATATTTTTTCTTGCTTTACCTCATTTTCATTAGATTTTAACTAAATATAGCATGTGATACCTCACTTATTAATTACTTTTTTTTAAATTAAATTGCCATAAAAACTATCAGATATGATTGATGCCTTAATAAAACGTGTTTCTGTAACTTATAAATGTTATGAAATGTACGCGCATCAGGGAAAAAACGTGGAACTGCTCGTGTTTTGAGGTCGATCAAGAAATGAACACCATCTTATTAATTATCGACATTGCTTACGGAGTTTGTCGAATCGTCATTAAATCAGTACAACAATGCACTTATTTCTTATTTTTTGTTAATCTGCTTTTAGTCTGTGTTAATTACGGACAAAGAACCATGCAAGTTCGCAGTTAATAAGCGACAAGATAAAAATTGTTCGTTTTTACCTGTCACTAGTAAGGTCAATTGCATACGGAAAAAGCGAGGTCAAATTATTTGCTTGCAAGCAAATAAGTAATCGATAATAATTTTCGTTCTCAAAAGGCAGAAAGTGGTTCGATAAGCTGTTTAATGTGAAATATTTACCTTTATTTCATCATTTTAAAGCTATTTACATTTGTACCAATTTCCAAAGCATATTTTTTTTTGGGTCAAAATCGTAGCTAATTCCCCTTTAAATCAACACATTTTAGTGCATTTTCATTGGATTTAACTAAATATAGCATGTGATATTTCACTTATTAATTATAGAATTAAATAACAACCTTTAAGTGGCCCCAACTTAAAGGCATATTGTCTACCAAAATCGTAATTTTTTCATACCCAAAATTATTGTCGTAAATAATTTGTTTAAGCTATCATTAAAACAGCTACATTTTGTATATGCTGCAAAAGATACGATTTGTATTCTTTTTTTGACAAAAAAGACCCAAAACTATCGTTATCGGAATTATTGTCCAGGATAACAAGAATTCAATTTAACCCGATTCTATTCATATGACCTTCTATCTGAACCCGTCTTGAGCATGTGCACTGTTTAGAAACAATAAACAACACCTGGTTCAAGAGAAAGTGTCAATGCATGGAAGAAAGCGGACTTTGACGGATTCAGAGAGAAAGAGGAATAGAAGTGCAGTATCTTCCAAATGGAACAAATGCAGGATATATGTAGGGGATCAGTTGGGCCGTTGGAACGAACTGAAGGAAGTCCTACGCATCCAAACTCGCACTGAAGTAGCAAAGATTTTGCTTGATAGGTAAGCCGAGCATGTTGCCTTCTTTTCTCAATCGCTTTTCATATTTTATGAATCTATGATGATGCCTATGATCATTTTCGGTAGATATTATTCAATACATGTATATGTAATTTTTCACCTGACAACAGCAAATTATTGTCAATGAGTAGCATAAAACAGCCGTATTTGCGAGGTAAACAAACACGACATGCTGCAGCATCCGGGCTACTGGCATAAAATAGATTTGGCCTCGCTCAGGTCAGTGCATAATTAATTAGTTTCCAGTAACAATGGTCAGCTTTTTTAAATCGAAAAAACAGCGTTTCGTAGCATATTCACCAATAATTCGGTGTTTAATCTTCATTTTATGAAGGTCAGTACGGAAAACGATAATAATTTTGGGTATGAAAATATTACGATTTTGGTAGACAATATGCCTTTTAGTGCTAAAACAACAATCTATAGCAATAAAATCAATCAGGTATGACTCAAGTAAGAAATTAACATGATGGCCAAGGGAGACAATGAAATTTTCAAATGTTGTCTAGATGAGACTAAACCACTAAAATTGTAAATCGTAAAACTAAACATTCAATTAGAAAAAAAGGTGGTGTCATCTAAGTATTTGGCCAAATTTCAAATTCCAAGGGCCATAACTCGGCCAAAGAACGAAATGTTAACTTGATCTGTAACTCATCATTATACACTCATATACCAAACATCAAGTCAATATCTCCAAGCATAGCGAAAAAAGTGGTGACAACTAAATATTTGGCCAAATTTCAAAGTCCAAGGGCCATATACATTTTGTAACTCGGCCAAAAATTATTGGGCTGGAACGTAACATAAACTTGATCTGTAACTTATCATTATATACCCACATACCAAATATCAAGTCAATATCTCAAAGTATAGGGGTGAATACTTGACTTTAAGCATATTTAGTGTCCGGGGTGCTTAAAACAAAATAACAAATAGATTTGCAATTTCTTTTTTTTTAATGTAAGAGTGAAAAATATTGTAAATTGAATAGACAATTTTGTTTCACTTAATTTATATAGTATACATATTTTTTTCGAAGGTTAATGTTCAAAATATCATTACCACAACGTGTCCCAATGGTCATTCCGGCTTATTTAACTGATGCTCATATAAATAAGATGATATTGAACAACCTTAATTTTAGATATATTAGATGGTTTTGATTTTGATTCTTCAATATGTGCTTATTCATGAGTGCTTTTGCTTTATAACATGCCAGCATTGCCTAAAATAACGTCGTCCTTAAAAACGCAGTCATTTCCGCAACGGCATTTGAATTTTGCGCTAATGTTTGATGGGAGATAATAACAGAATGATAGATCATGTGACAGTTTAGCAGACGTTTTTTTTATATAAATGATGGCGTGTGCAACCATGTATATTTCGTACGTTTTCTTTAATTTGATCATTAACTCGACAATTTGTGGCCGTATGTTAATTGTAAGTCATTACCGTATGCAGTAAAACAGATTTATGTTTTATCAGAATTTTTACAAAAATAACACATATGCAACGATTTTAACATTATGTACAACAATGACCAAAGAGTTGTGCCTTTTTATACTCGAGAACCCCCATTATATCAACAAAATGTCATTACCGGAACGAGTCATTACCGTAACTTTTTGTTGCGGTAATGACATTTGTCGTTACGGTAATGACGGTTTCATTACGAAATGCACAAATTAAGACATGTATTGATCAGTTTTGTAGTACATTAAATTAATTATGCTAACTTTTTGAATTAACTAGCATCATTTTACTCCATTTATGTCATTACCGTAACATTAATGTCATTTCCGTAACGTACTGTCCTTACCGTAACACACTATAATTGTACATTTAAACACTTATCTTGTAGTTTTATTGTACAATAAATAATTGCATCATTTTAATTAAGTTGTTTCAAGTACTAAAATGGGTATTTCAGTATAACTACATTGTATATGTGCAGTTAGATATTAATTGATAATTTACAATTACGTTTGGGAGAAAATTTCTGACCTGTTGAAACTGATTACAAAATATCGACAGTTTGCGACATCATTCTAAAGGTTTAAATTTACCATATTGTAAAGTGTTTCAAATTCTGCTTATAAATGAAAATGAAAAATCAATTTTCGTTCCTGTCAAGCTTTGATCCAACATCTTTGGTATGTTGCGGAAATGACCATTTAGACTGATATCCATGTGAAAACTAATTAAAAAACATTATTTTCTAAGTATCAACTACTGCTGTATATATATTTAGGAAAACAAAGGTTAGTTCTGTTAAACAACCTTGGTCAAAATTTGATTCCACTACTTTAAAAATCTGAGATAATGGAATGCGTTTTTGTGCCCAAGTCAAAGAATGACCCATAGCGGAAAAAAAGGTGGTCATAACTGTTTTATTTCGGAATTACGGACATGGGTAACACTATATGTCCCGGCCACTTAGTGGCGGGGACATAAAAATAAAGAACGAACAAGCAATAATTTTACATTTAGATTTTACTATGGACTATATAGGTGAACAGGAATAGTCATGTATACGTATAACGACTAAGGAAACGACCTGGATTTGTCTTATTACAAAAAAATGTAGTTAATAAACAATATAATTTAATATGGTTATACTTATAATATAATGAAGACCCATCTATTTATGGCTAAAACTAAGTATTACAAAACATTCTTACTTTTGTTGTCGTTGATTTGGGGTTGTGCATCCAGCCATGATAATTCAGTAACATTTTGAAGACTTGCAGTATTATCAGTAGAAGTATTTTTACAGTACCAAAACCAACAATAAAGCCAAGTAATGCAGTATTCATCTGATACGGTAAACCAGAGAGTTCTAGCCATTTTTCACCAAAATCGACGTAACTTCTTATCCCGTCAGAAAACACAGTGAACAGAATTGCAGACAAAAAACCCACTGCTGATGCTGCACTATAGTTTCTGTAATGCATCATTCTACCAGTAACACCAAGGAACGGAGCTATTGCTGGACTAGGCATTTTTAAAACCTTTATATCCGCCTCTACTCTAGTCTAGACGCTCTAGCCCCGACACACAAGTTTGATTTGGTTACCCAGGACTTTGTGAAAAACTCTTCAATCTTCAATCTTTGTCGACTTGACAGTATAATCTCGCATGTACTGTGAATCTCGCGAATGTAATTTATCTCCCTGTATTCTGTATATCCCTTGTATTTTCTAAATGTATGAAAAACTCAGAGAAACTCCAATAGTTCACATTGAACTGGTCCCGTGCTATTTTTATCTGCAATGTAAAGAGAATTGAAACAAGTATATTTTCGTTTACAGTAACCAGACGAAATATTAACATAAAACGAGACAACGCGGTGGTCGGTAAAAAGTGTAACCCGAACCCGAACCCGAACCGGAAATGTCCCGAACCGGAAATCTTTTATTGTTGATATCTTCTTTAATTTTACGATGTTTTTCAAAAACTTAATCATTTATTGTGTATTTTTATATACTTGAAACACATAGATTATAATAAGTGGTCGAAATATATTCAAAAAGTTGAAACGTGCAGTTTTCTGATTTCAAGGTCGGTAAAATGTGTAACCCGAACCACAAATCTTTTATTGTTGATATCTTCTTTAATTTTACGATGTTTCTACTTAAACTAAAACAAAGAATATTTTGCAACAACCAGTTCTATACATTACATGTAGTAATAACACACATGCGTAAATAGACATCCATTACATGACCTTATTCTTACTTCTGTATTGACGTCCAGGTTTGGACCATCAAATATATAGCTTGTACTTATATGCACCTTATTTACACCCACAATATCGAATAATTAAAAATTTCGGATAAAAGGTAAAAATAAACCAGTATGGTTGTATCCAATATTAGATATTTTGACAAATTTTACAGTTATACCAGTGTTGTGGACAATACTGGTATAAATTGATCCATAATTTGCATAAGATCAGTTATATCAAATTTTGTTCTACTTTGGGTTATTGTTTCCTTTTTTCTAGACAACATTCTTTATTTTTAGTAGAAACCAAAATGACCCAAATGAACCACAGATTAACAGCTATATCATGGTACTTTATACAGCAACTCATGAAATATTTTAAGTAACATAAGAAAATTACCTGTAGACATTTTGGGAATAAATTTTAATCAGGGAGTAGACATTTTGGGAAAAAAAATTTCTAATTAACTAAAATTGACCTGTAGACATTTTGGGATCACAGGCGCATGGGGCATGGATTTCGCCCCCCCCCCTTTTTTTTTCTCTACTCCCCCCTTTTTTTCAAAATTTTCATAATCATTCCTTTTTCAAAATTTTCATGATAATTCGTTTTTCTTCATTTGACAATATCAGTAGACGTCATACATCATGAATAATACGTGTATTCTGTGTTCACAGTTTTTCGACTGATACAGTATATCATATAACAAAGGCGCGTGATACTTCCGAGTATAAATTTCTTATAATTTAAACTTTTATAAATATTGTAATCTAAATAATTTTTTTCGCAGACTATTTATGATAGCCACGTGCAAAATATCGAGGTAGTTTTAAACTTTTAATATAAAATCTAAATAATTTCTTTCGCGGACGACTACTTATGATATCCTTAGCCACATGCAGGATATCGAGGTAGTTTTACGCCATCTTAGATATAACGATCGTAGCATCTTTCACTTATAAAATGTCATGGTAGATCTTTTATGATGTCTTTAACTTTTATTTCAACTATACATGAGTTATTTCACCATTTTCTATCCATTGCAAGTTCATTCGAACAATTTTGAGGTGTATTTCGACATTTGCTAGGTGTATTTCGGATAATGACAGTGTATTTCGGCTTTTCGAGTTCCCCCGCTTCTTTGATTTTTAGAAAAAGGTTTATTTTGCAGAAAATACTCGACTTACCTTTTTGTATGACCCTGCCTTAGGTCCTCATCGTCATATCCGGAAGTTCCTCTAAACAATTTTTATTCATATCATTTGGATATGATTTAGAGCGAGGTGTTTGGGAAATTAATCCGTGCAAATGGCCTGATCTTCAGTATGGGATGTGTATTCACACGTGATAGAAAGTCCTTGTACTTCACCCTTCTTTTTTTTTTTATAGATAATTTATGACTCAATATCTTTATCATAAATGACTATTAGAAAGTAATGATATCACTTTCATGTGAAATATGCCTACAGTTACAAATATCACTATATATCGTAACAAGGATGTATATTAGAATACGTCCTTGATCGTAATAAGGATTAATGTCTCAAATATATATTAATGAAAAGACAGAAATTATTACATATTATCATGAAACTTAGAATTTTTTGTTATTGGAAACAAACTCCTACCATAAATTATTATGAACAACAAAGTGAACTATCTGAGACCATCATGGCATGGATATAAACATGGAATCGCGTAGAAAAACAGGTTATCATAATTATTAAATATTAAATCAGATCATTGATGAAATAAAGCTTAAATGAATAATTACTATTTTTTAAATATAATTAAAACATGTTAATTTTTTATTTCAAAGTTGTAAAGTAAATAAAAGCTAAAAGCTTGAATTGATTTGTTTAATTTCATTTAAAATAAAGATTAAAAAAATGTATTTTATGATGGTGATGATGGCTGATTAAAATTGTTTGTCATGTGGTAAATCTGTCAGTTGTAATATACAGGATGTAACCAATTACTGATTATACAGGAAGAGTACCTACTGTACACGTGAAGCCATCTATTTTGAGATATCTGGCTTGATGCCTGCCGAAGCTGAAATACACAAAAGATCTATCAATCTATTTGATAGACGTTTTCAGAAATCGGTGATTACCTAGTTATCGTTCGTGGACACTATGTGGCGTTACTATCGTCCGCCATTATGAAAGTACAACAACCGGTTGTTTACACTAGTTACGATTAATTAGTATTTATAATTGGATTAGATAAACACGCTTCAGTTGTTATTTTATGGCTCCCCATGAAACTTTTTTTTCAGATAAAGAAATTCAGATATTCAAATGTTTTAATTTGATAAAACTTAAATTCTTTTTCATCTTCACTACAGATCCCTATAAAGAAATTGACCGACAAAAAGTTTTAATTTGTTTTTGCAATTTAACACACAAAAAAAATAGTAATAATAAAACAGAATTGAAAAATGCACCTTAAGATGTCACATTCAAAGTTAAAGAGGCTTTAGCTACGATTTTGACCAAAAAAATTATATGTTTTGGAAATTGGTAAATAGCTTTAAAATGATGAAATAGAGGTAAATATTTCACATTTTTTTAAACAGCTAATCGAACCACTTCCCGCCTTTTGAGAACTTCTTCTTCTTCTGCTTCTCTGTATCTTTACCCCCTTTAGGGGAACCATGCTTCAGCATGTAAAACAGGTGCCCATTATTATGTACAGTGAATCCTCCACCAGTCGAATTAGTACACACACATGAATATACGTTTATATTTACACTTTAAAAATATTTAGCACTAAAAGTTTTCATCGCTAAGAACGTAAAACACAGTATGGCTAAAAGTTTCCATCTTTAAAAACATAGCACATTATTAAGAACTTCATCAATAAAATCTAAAACTATTGATCCGCTATCCACACATTAATATAAAAAGATTTCTTCACTTTAAGAATATAAAACTTGTCATAACTGTTTCGGTGTACTATCACAGCACAAGTTAAAATCTAAAACTATGTAAATCTTAATGTTATTGCCATTTAAAATATTTCATAAAAACAATCGCAGTCACTTCCGTTGTTTTTCGTGGGTACTCCATATTTAACCATTTTGGATTAAGCTTTAACGTTAATAAAATGGTTAAAGTTCAAGTTCATCAACTTTGGCCATCCCCCCAACTGTACTTTACCAGTTATGAGATTTTATCTTAGTTCATATCAACATTTCTCATTGAAAAAGTCTCTATAATTATTGAAGTTTGCTTTCTACAAGTCTTTTATAGCGTGTAACATGTAGTTGTAATAGCAAGCGTCGAGATAACTGTTCTGTACGGTATGCGTTGGCTGTGGCTATTTTCTGTGTTTGTACTATGGTTGTACAATCCAGTATCAGCTGAATTCTCTTAAAGTCACTGAAATGGTTGAGATTGATGTTGCATTCCTCTAGTGTTGCACATAATTCTTTCATAATTGGTTCTCTGATAGATTTTAATTCTTTGCAGCTGAGAAGGAAGTGGTCTATTGTTTCCTCTTCATTTTTGCAGAGCATGCAAGTTAGGTCAATTTCATTTTTGTACATCTTTATACGCTTACTCTGGAGAATGTATGATCCAGTGAGTAGCTTCTGCTTCACAGTAAGCCTAGCGTTATCTCTTCCAGAGTGGCAGTTAGTTTTAAGCAGGGGATGAGGTTTTCCTAATTCCAGGTTATTAGTTGTTATGAAGTTTAGCCCTTTATATAGAGGAACCATGGCTACTAGCGAATTTGCCCATGATTTATATACTGTCTTCTTAACCATAGCTGTCCATATAGTTTTCCGTTGTGGATTGTTGAGATAGTATACTGCCTCGTTCATATCGTATTTTCTTAATATGAGTTTGATGTTTATAAACCAACTTGAGCTGGTATCTGGCTTTAGTGTTAGTTTCCGTCTGGATAGAGCTTTTTCTATGCTGTCTTCTTGTTGTTGGGAAATGTTGTTAAAAAGTCCCAAAGCACGTATATGTATTTGCGCCTCAATTGGTAAGATTCCAGTTAGGATGTACACTGCAATATCTGCCACACTGTTAGGTAACGCCAGTATTTGCTTTAAGAGTCGTTTCTTTGTTTGGTTTTGAGACATATCGCCTTATTGCTCGCTAGCTTATTGTTCGCTAGAAATTGTTCGCTAGCTTGAGCTTAGTATTTTGTATAGGTGTATCATTGTGTCCACATCTAGGCCATTATATCCATGGAACCCATTGCCAAACAGGCCAAACGCACTCCTTCTTGCTTTTTTGATGTTCTCTTCCACATTTACTGTCATATTGTCTATTAGTGAAGATGTTCTGGTTATCCCTAGATGTACAGCTTTTTCAACAGTTGGCATGTTGTTGTTTCCCATTATTAATTTTGAGTTGGTATTTGATGGTTGATTTCTTTTAGCCTTGACATTGATAACCACACTTTTTGTGGGTTGCAGTTCATACCCTTCCATGTAAGCAAAATCGGTGGCCATATTAACAAGTATTTGTGCTTCATGGTTGGTTTCACTCATCAGGCCTATATCGTCGGCACAAGCTGTATTATTGGTGCTGATATTTCCAATTTTGTAGCCTATTCCTGGTGATTATAGGCGGTTCAGAAGTGGATTGATATAAAGTTTATAAAGATCAGTACTTAAAATTCCTCCTTGTTTTACCCCTTGGTTGACTTTGAATGGCTCGGATACATATCCTTCCCACTTTACTGAGCTCTCTGCATCTTCATGAAGGTTTTTGATTAGTGACCAATGTTTGTCGTTAATTCCGGCCAAAAATACTCTTCTCATCATATGACTATGTACGACAGTATCAAATGCTGCTTTTGCATCGAGAAGAAGGGGGGGGGAGTAGTAGAGAAAAAAGGGGGGAACGAAATCCGTGCCCCATGCGCCTGTGTATTTTCTAGGTGATCGGAATTAGGTTGTCTTGTAATATACAGGATGTACCCAATATACAGGAAGACCCTACTGTGAAGCAATCTATTTTGAGATGCCATTCAATGAAAATAACAACCTGACCATATTGTTACATAATAAGAATAAACATTAGATAAGAAGTTGAAATTTATAGAAGATATTTATACACATTTATAAGAAAAAAAAATATAAATTTATTTTTTAAGTACAAATAAATTGGAAGATGGCTTGAAAATCGAAAACGCAAAATAGTTGCATTTTGTATCTATGTTTATTAGTCTTAAAGTGAAGTAATAATGATAAAAAGTGTGCCTAACTGATAAGAAAGAACTTGAAGGGGCAATCTCTGCCAAATCGTAAATTTTTGTTACCCATAAAAATTATCAGATATGATTGATGCCTTAATAAAACGTGTTTTTGTAACTTATAAATGTTATGAAATGTACGCGCATCGGGGAAAAGGCCTGCAACTGCTCGTGTTTTGAGATCGATCAAGAAATCGACGTCATCTTATTAATTATCAACATTGTTTACGGAGTTTGTCGAATCTAAATCAGTACAACAATGCACTTATTTCTTATATTTTGTGAATTTTAGTCAGTGTTAATTTCATGTATGAACAACGAACCATGCAAGTTGGCAGTTAATAAGCGACAAAATACAAATAAGCAAGGATTTATATAAATCCTTGAAATAAGTAATCGATGGTAATTTTCGTTCTATCATATACTGTATTAGTCGAAAAACTGTGGACACAGAATACACGTATTATTCATGATGTATGACGTCTACTGATATTGTCAAATGAAGAAAAAAGAATTATCATGAACATTTTGAAAAATGAATGATTATGAAAATTTTGAAAAAGGGGGGTAGTAGAGAAAAAAAGGGGGGACGAAATCCATGCCCCATGCGCCTGTGAGAAAATATTCCCATGACATACCTATTTTTTTTTATAACCACAGTGTTCAACCTTGCAAAGTATACAACTTGAAGACGGCTTGAAATTCGAAAACGCAAAATAGTTGCATTTTGTATCTATGTTAGATAAGTCTTCACTTTAAATCGTATAGTAATAATTTCAAAAAACGTATATTATAATTTATTTCATACAAAATATTAATTTGATTACCCCTTTTTTCTTATGCTTGAAAAGCCAAAAAAAAAAAGAAGAAAAAAGTGCATGCAGTAGGATTTATACTGATTTTGTATGGGGAAAATAACGGTAATTAAAAAAAAATAATAATACATACAAGGTAATTTATTTGTTGTCATTATATCTCCGTTTACAAATCACTTCACAGTAGGTGTTATCATTGAATTTCAAGCCGAAATAACAGTATATTGTGACACCTGTACTAGAGAAACCATACATTAGCGTATCGATAAACCCAGAGAACATAATATTTTTGTATATTACTAATGGCGGACACACTCGGAAGTCGATAATGGCCGCGCCCATGTTTTTAGGAATAAAAAGGTCTATATGCAGATCAGGAAACGAGTCTACAGAATGGCAAATTGCAGAACGACAACTATCTATAAAAAAAAAAAAACAGAAAGAATAACAGCTGGTTTATTGATATTAGAAAATTATGTATCCAGTACCGAATTGGTGATCCATATAGTTATCTATCCAGCCCACTATCAAAAACAGAATGGAAAACACTTATAAAGAAAACAATTAACAGTTATTGGACCTCAAAAATTACCGAAAAGAGTACCCTCTACAAGTCTTTGAAATTCTTAAATGGTAAATTTCAATTTGGACAATGCCACCTCTTGCAACAACAATTACAGCTAACATACGAGATATTGTCAGATTACCTATTCGTTTAAAGATAGCTACAGGAACATATATATTACAGCAAAATAGAGCTGCTTATAAGAGCTCAAATTTAGTGGCTACTTGTCTACTATGTGGACGTAGTGAAGAAACTTTAGAACATTTTCTGCTACGGTTTGTACACATCTTGAACATTTACGTAGCACGCTATTAGTAAATATAATCAAAGAATGTAGTATGCTTCTCGCTAAATATAAGCATAGCTCTGATTTCAACTTGTTGCAGCTTATAGTTAATCCATATTATTATGCAACTAATAGTGATATGCTTACTGACATTTCTAACTGCTTAGAACCTCTATGTAGAAATCTGTGCTATCAGCTTCATACTAAAAGATACCAACTACTAGGCATTTAGCGTAACAATTCATGTAGTTATGATCTGAGAATATTTGTGAACATGAACTGTGTGTTCTATTCTCTTAGTGAGACCCAACCCCAATTTATCATATACTTCGAATATACAGTATCATTTTAGATTTTAAGTGGATCAGTATGGATGAACTTTTAGATTTTAAGTAAAAGTAACTTTTATTCTTTTATTACTTGAAATCCGTACTCAAGTTTTTTTTTTAAATACGAGCTTGTACAGTGTGAATACCTTTTTATCGTTTTACGCATGTATGTAAATACTTGTATGTTCTTATGGTGGATTGGATGTGTTTTATTATATACATGTATATTTGGGATTTATGTGAAGTGAATAATACTCCAACGAGGAGGTGTGCCTTGATTGGCAGAAGATATTTCTACCGATAGACAGATGCCGTTCAATGAAAAAATAACAACCTGATCATATTGTTTCTTAATAATATGTAATGAATTATTTTGTTTTATTGGTGTACAAATTAGATAAGAAATTAAAATTTATAGAAGTCATGTAGAATATGTATTTTAATAATAATAAAGAAATTTTATTGAAAATAAATAAGTACTCAGAAAGTTTAAAAAAAAAAAGAGGGGATGGGTGGAAATTCCGTGCCACGAGTGCCTGTGCTAACAATAATTTAAAAAAAAAATCTTAACTTTTATTGTCCCACATACATGTTAAATATGTATTGTGATATTTTATTGTTATAACATTATTTAACCCAAAATGTTAATTGTGACTTTTTGTCCTATAAAATTGTGACTTTATGTCCTGTAACTTTCTGTCCGTTTACCCAAATTAATACTACTGCCTGTATGGTGCTCTACTTATTTGTGTACTGACTACTATTATTAAGGGAAGCCTTTTTTGTAATATATTTCTGAATATAATATAAGGACTCAAACTGAGTAACAATTTCTCATTTATTTTAGGTATATTCACTAGAGAAAGCTACAGCCCAGAGCAATCTACACACATCATCATCAAAGATGATGTCACACCATCCACGAGAGTGTTGTTAAAAGTTGTTTTTATTATTATTTCACTTATTGAGTGATTTAAGAGTGTTTTATTGTGTTTTTTTTATAATATTGATATGATGTAAATATATGATGTGCTGAGAAATAAACCTTCAGTGAAGAAAAACTATATCTTTCTTTTGTACTTAAAATCAAGGATGAACATTGTGAAGTAAAATTTTCTCATAATTTGAAGATATTTATTGCAATCAAATGTTGCACATGAAATAGTAGTATTAGATGGAATGAAATATAAATGTCCTGATTTAATTAATTAAACCTACTAGTTATACCAGCAGATTGTTATCATCTATGTTGTTGTATCATTGCCGTTCAAAGGGCTGTCGAGATCGTGATCGTATGCAACTACCTATGCCATCAGTGCTTATCATCACTAAGGTGAGTCCAGGTCATAACAAGGTACATTCTACACAACATAATATGATAAAATTTTGTTAGTGACTTGCGACAGGTCTGTGGTTATCTCTGGGTACACCCGTTTCCTCCAGCAAAACAACCTGACTACTAGGATAGAGCTGAAATATTATTGAAAGTGGCGTTAAACACCATAACCCTAACCTCTTTATCGGGTAATAAAAAATCACACAAAAGATGGTCACTGTTACGAAAAAGAAAATTGACCATTATTGCTGAGCTAAAATTTAAGCATGTTGAAAGTAGTGTCAAATACCATAAGCCTAACCATTGTTGTATGTGGTAAAGTTTGTCAAGTCAGTGGTTTTCTCAAGTTACTTGAATACAACTGAGCGCCACAACATAACTGATGATTGATGATTTTTGGTGTTTAATATTCTAAAGTATTCGAAATCACATTTGTAGCGATAAGAATGGAATCATATCATATTTTCGTTCGCAGTTCAAGTTATCATGATTTCGTAACCTAAATCCAATGATTAATTTATTTCATGCAACAATTAAAATATAGATTATCTAAACTGGTGCTAATGCTTGTATGAATAATCTTGAAATTTACCAAAATGATATATTATTCATTTATTTCAATCTGGATTTCTTGGTCACAAAAACGACGCAAACTGTTGTTATCGCCAAATACAGGGGGCGGGGGTGTACGTCATAACGTAGGATATCGGACCCGAAATTTGGACGCCATTTTTGTCACTTGAAGGAAATGTTTTACCTGTAGCATTAGTTATTGTAAGGATAATATCAAATGTGATAGTGCGTCAAATGCCCCTAAATGTCCGCCAAACAACGATGTGTCCATCGTTCAAAAGCATGCTGTCAAACTCTCAAACACTTCAACAATGTTTTCGCAACAGGTGAAAATAACGCAGGATATCGGAGGCACATTCACTAAAAAGAACCCATTTCTCCTTCTGTCACATATCACGGGTGGTTTGCTACGTCACACGCACGGATACTTGAACATCGCGAACGCCGCCTCGAGGTAGGTTTATGTAGTTGTACAATTTAAAAAAAAAGGAAACTAACAAAACCAAGTAGTTCACTGAAGGACCCACATATCAGACTTCATTGTTAGCATATATTCATTGCGTGGAAACCCGTAAGTTTTGCAAACACTTCTGTACAGTTACAATTCCGGGCAAGGATACCGTTCACACAAAACCCATTTAACCGTACAGAAGTGTTT
Source organism: Gigantidas platifrons (assembly GCA_002080005.1). NCBI lineage: Eukaryota > Metazoa > Mollusca > Bivalvia > Mytilida > Modiolidae > Gigantidas > Gigantidas platifrons. The sequence continues at coordinate 453,469 of MJUT01013697.1, forward strand.
GCAAAACTGACGGGTTTCCACGCAATAAAGGTATGCTAACAATAAAATCTGATGTGTGGGCCCTTCGGTGAACTACTTGGTTTTGTTAGTTTTCCTTTTTTTTTTAAATTGTACAACTGCATAAACCTACATCGAGGCAGCGTTCAAGTATCCGTGCGTGTGACGTAGCAAACCATCCGTGACATATATAGACGAGAGAAACATATTACCGAGTGTTCGAAAATTAATTACGAATCCAACTGTCATAAAACGTCTTAAAAATTCGCAACGATTTTGTCTATTAAGGACGAAATCGTAATATATATGATGTCGGATACACTCATGTGTAACTAAGGATGTCGGCCACACTCATATTATAGATAAAACAGATCTATAGCTGGAATAGCAGGCGATTTTAAAGCAGTTGGAATACCGTTATTATTTTATGTAGAGGAAATAAATGTATAATTACAACATATCAATTCTACACCAGAACTCAACTACTTTGACACATATGATACCCTGTAGTTTTAAAGAAATACAATAAGACAATTAAAATGATATGCTATATTACATTTGGGGTACAATATTAAATACATACCTTAAATTCTAAATTGATGCAATAATCAGATGGACTTAATAACACAGAGAAACAAACAAGCATCTCCTGAGGGTCCAGCAAATCATGTGTGTGAAACTTTGTCAGAAATTAAAGATATAAAATATAACAAAGTACCATGAACTGAAACTGTTAAGTTAAATTTTGCCAAAAAATGGGGGGAGGGGGCAAAAACATCAATATTCTTCGTAACTAATGAACAATTAAGTTGCATGTTCAATGCTGATATTGTCATAATTTACTTAAAGACAGAACTTTGTTAAAATCAAGAAATAGTATGTATCCAGCAGTCATTATCATTTTTGTATGATAATTACAGTAGATGTATATATATAAATACATTTTTGTAAGCCCTACAACGGTTAAGGTTAGTGTGTGTTATGGTGTTTAATGCCACTTTCAACAATATTTCAGTTAAATATGTGGCGGTCAGTTTTATTTGTAGAGGAAACTGGAGTACCTGGAGAAAACGACAGACCTGTCGCAATCACTGACAAACTCAATGTTTGTATCGAGTACACCTAGCCATCTGCGGGATTCCAACTCGCAACTTTAGAGGTGATAGGCACTGATTGCACAGGTACATGTAGTTGTTAATCCAACTACCATACGATCACGACCACGACGGCTCCTACATTTTTGCATCACTCTTCTGTAGTATATACAAGTAACAATCTCCTGATACTCAATTCATGAACATAGCGAAGAGTAAGAAGTAAGACAGTATACCCATTCCAGGACTCCACATCGGAACCTGCAACACAGCTGTGGACCAGTGCTGCCCTAGGCCTAGCTACAACTAGCTCAGATTTCACCCCTCCACCTCATTTTACAAACGCATCAGTGAAAGGCAAACTAATTAATCTGTGCATGTCTTATCAACTTGAAATGAAGTTTTTTTTTATCTTAAAGTTGATGGCAAATCGTGGTTTTCGTTTATAATTAATAAAATAAATAAAAATGTACATGTATGATAGACGGATGATGTAATGCACGGTGGTAAGTCGCTACGGACACTTTCGGAAGAAACGGCACATTTATGATAAAACAACGGACCTTTTCAGATAAAAACATGGCACAGAGATGGATGACGATCGGGAAATCGAAGATTTAAGCAAGACGAACAGGTTTATATTCATTTTAATCTTTTTCACGGAATGAAAGGATTATCAAAGATTTTGTTTAGAATGACTTTTTTCAAATATTCAACATAATCAACTTTGTTTTTCGCACTAAAAATGACAGTCTCGGAGAACAAAAAATTCTTTTGACCTAAAAAATACTAAAAAGCTCTTAGAGTTGCAATTTAAATTGTACTTTTAATTGTACTATATATATATTTGAAGTTTAACAAATGGTACTCCTTGTCATCATTAGATTATCAAAATACTATCACCCGAAAAAAAATTATAAGCAACGTCCACTTTATGATTGACGTTTTTATCGGCACCGGAATCATTTATGATATAATTAACAAAGGATAATTTTTTATAACAATTAATTTTCATTTTTATTTTTAGGAAAAGAAGAAAATCAAATTTATGGTTAAATCGACAAAAAAAGATAGGGAAATACAACTCAAAGAAGTATTACAAATGATGTCAAGACGCCAATATCGACTGCAAACAATCCCTATCCAGTATCAATTAGAATCTAAAATTCAGCTCAAACATTGAGCACATCACGTAACTGACTGCTTAACACCTTCCTGTGTAATAAAACTATCTGCACTTACAAAACATACCACCATGATGCAAAATATTTTTTTGAGCTATATTCAATGACATTAGAGACATTTTCTTTTTTTGTACCAGCGTCTGGCAATCTACTTTCGGAAAGACTGAGTTCATCATCCAAGTGATGAACAGTGCAGTGAAAGATAAATGAGGTGTAGGCAGCTCGTTAAACCTCTCTCCCATCAAGACCCCGATTCAATACTGCAAACGCAAGCCTATTAACATTTATTGATAAAGAATAGAGATACCTTTGTTGTACATACGAAATTAGGATGCAGGCATTAAAACTACTATATCTATCTTTCAGCTGAAATGGTGGTTTTTGCTTTAAATTTACAAATTATAAATCTAGAGTAAAATACCGAACAGATGGACTGTTCTCTGGGAATACTCCTAAAGTACTACTGTTATTCCAAGATGTATAAATTTGTAGGCCCTTTTGAAGTTATATCCTCAAAACAGAAAAAAAAAACAGAAATAAAATGAGATATTACAATGTTATAAGAAAAACAAACAAATACAAAACAAAACAAACAAATCGTAAAAAATATCTAAAAGAAAGAAGAAAAAACCCAACATGAATACACCTTTTATCGATCTGACTTACACATAATTTTCATAAGAGATGCAGGTAACTAATTTACCTGGAAATTTTACATACATTTTGTATATATCATATATTTAAACAATGAGTGTATCTTGTTTTCAAAGAAAACATTCTGATAGCTACATGGCTAAAAAGAGGTAATAAAAACTTAGATATCAAATTTAGTGCACATGAACGTTTCTGGAATAACCTTCATCAGGTAGCTCAAAATCGAAAGATAGGAAAGCCAAATAATTTAATAGTTTTTGGGAGCACAAGATTTATGGGTATTGATGAGTGAGTGAGTGAGCGAGCGAGCGAGCGAGCGATTATTGTTTAACGCGAACTCAGCAATTTTTTAGCTACTAAAGTATATCATGGCGAGAACAAGTTAATTTGCAATGAGATGATGATGATGTCCGCTTTTTTCTAGACCAACACGCTTAGTTGTTTTTTTTATAGTGTTAACTAACTGAAACAACAGTCCGCGGATATACATGTGGCTCCACTCGGACACATTATTCTGATGTCGAGCCAACCAGTCTTTGCTCATTCTACTTAATTCTACGTGCTTTGCATTATAAGCAACAAATACCAGTTGATAAATCTTCGGTTTAACCCGATCGGGACTCGAACCCACGATAAAAATGTCTATATTTTGATCGACACTTAAGGTGTCTGACCCCTTTAGTAGAAGTTTAACATCAATAGTAACCGGATAATTGATTGTATACAAGAGTTCATTTCGTAAATCAGTATATTTTTTGCACGATGTCAAAAAATGGGATGCAGACTCGACTTGACCACATGCACAATTAGGGGAATCCACCAGATTTCGAATGAACAGGTGCTCATTTAATGAGCTACTGTTCATTCTTAACCTGGTGTGCAAAATTTGACCCAATCGAGTGCCACTGTAATAATATGCAGGACATTTGCTATTTTGGGTTTTAATTCGCTCCTTAAAAATATTCAGGAACCTTGAATTTCGAATATCTATAGGGAGTCTATTCCATAATTTTATGGATGATGGAAGGAAGTAATCTGAATAGAATTTAGTTTTTTAACTTATTTCTAGAATATTCGCAGACTGACGAGTGTTATGGTAGTGTCGATTATCGACTCTACCAGGTAGCAAATTTCTCAAATATCCAGGTGCTTGATTGTTAACTATTTTATGAAGTAAAATAAATTTATGTTTTTCCCTTCTTTCCAAATGTTTTTCCCATCCCGTTTCCTCGTATAGTTTCTGAATGGACGTTAATTTTGTACCACCCGTAACAATTCGTGCAGCTTCGTTTTGGACATTTTCGATTTTATTTATCAAATAATGAGTCTGCGTATCCCAAACAACATCTCCATATTCCAAGATGGGTCTAATAAAAGAGAAGTACATCTTTTCTAATGTAAATCTATTCAGTATAAAACGGACTTTCCTTAACATATTTAAACGTATATAGGCCTTCTTGACAATGTAGTCAATGTGATCGTGCCACAACCCATTACGGTATTAGAAAAGAATAATCCTAAATGTTTATGATTTGTAACTTGTTGAAGAATTTGACAGTTCATTTCCAGTGAGGGGTGTAGTGGTTTTATTAGCTTTCTTGAAATAACTATAGTCTCCGTTTTCTGGGGATTGAATTTTACAAGCCAGTTTACCGACCACTGGTGGATTTTTTCAAGATCTCTATTAATAATGTCAGCTGCGTTTTGAGGAGTATCAACTGTTACATAGAGACTAGTGTCATCTGCGAATAATTTAATGCTCGCTTCGATATCAGTAACAATATCATTTATGAATAACAAAACTAGAAGAGATCCTAATATGGAGCCCTGGGAACCCCCGCATTTATAGTCTTCCACTCGGAATTTGACCCGTTTAAAACCACCCGCTGGGACCGTCCAGAAAGATACCTTTCAAACCATACTAAAAGATTGCCCGATATTCCATACTGTTTGAGTTTAAACAATAATCCCTTATGCCATACCCGGTCAAAGGTTTTACTAATGTCACAGAATACAACTCTGATTTCTTTCCCACTGTCTAAAGCCCTCCCAAAGTCATTTGAAATATTTACCAACTGATTTATCGCGGAATCGCCAAATGTAAAACCAGATTGATTGGATGTAATAATATTGTTTAGCAATACAAAATTATGTACATACTTATAAACGCAGCGCTCCATACATTTAGAAATAACACTTGACAGGGAAATTGGTCTGTAATTTTTTACATCGTTAGGATTGTTGTTCTTATAAACCGGGGTTACATTAGCTTTTTTCCAGTCGTTGGGTAGCACACCAATTGATAACGATAAATTAAAAAGTTAACATAAAGATATTTTAGTTGATGAACCGCCTCTTTTAGAAGTCGCGGGTTAATCAAATCTGGACCAGAGGCCTTACTAGGATTTAATATTGACAAAACGTCTTCGACATCAATTACGCCTATTTCAATATCACAAAGCTGGTTTTCTGGAAGAGAAAGTTCGGGAAGTACGTGGCGTCAGAGTCGTCAAGATCAGTTTGCATAGCAAAGAAATTATTGGACTCATTCTCCTTGTCTAAATCATTAAAAATCAAATTATTATTTTTCAGTAGTGGGGGTATGCCAGAGTGTGATGGTTTTAGTCCAGAAATTTGATTACAAGTCTTCCACCAAGTTCTAGTCGAAGAATGTTCGTCAGACAGTCTAGATACAAGTTTATCTTGATACGCTTCGCGGGATTTTCTTACTAGAGATGTAACATCATTACGAATTTTACGAAATTTATTCCAATCAGCAGGTTTATTTAGACACTTAGCCTTATTATGGATTATATTTTTCTTTCTGATGAGTTTTCTAATCTCGTTTGTTAACCATGCAGGGTCTTGTTTCCTAATAGTTACAAATTTGTTTGGAATAGTGGTTTCAGCAGCGCTTAAGATAGTATTCGAAATGTCGGCAGTAATTTTATCAATATCGTCTATAGAAAAAATGGATTCCCAATCAGTTAGTGACAATAATCGTCTGTACTCATCGAAACCTCATTGGTTATATAACCAAATCTTACTCTTGAACGATTTGCTCACATGTTTAGGGGCATTCAAGAAACCAATGACCGGACAATGGTAACGTACTTGACCTAATAGAGGGGGACCCACACCAGCATACGGAACAAAGTTTACATCATTAGTTAATATTAAATCGATAAGAGACGATGAATGTTCAGTAAAATTTGTAGGATCTTCGACTAGTTGCTGTAAGCTATACTGCATCGATATATTTCTCATTTTTACATTATTTACATCTAGTTGATTGTAATTAAAATCTACCATCTTTTACAGCCGATTATATCGAATGTTCAACTTGATTCCATGATTCAGTGTTACTTTTTGGAGGTACATGAAAAGTTCCATATTATACTTTGTTCCCGTTTATTTTTATCTGGACCCAAATAGCCTCAATTCCATTAACTTCTAAATCAGGTCTTCTGTAGGCATACATATTTTCTTTGAAATACACTACAACCCTCCCCCATTTTTCTCTGGACCCCTGTCTCTCCTAAATGTTTTTTTTTTTAGATTTAGCAGTTCAATAGAATCGTCTGAGTTGTCGCCCTTCAACCATGTCTCAGTGAATGACATTATATCGAAATGGTCATATTCAGCATATATCAAATCAAGTTTTGGAACCAGGCTTTGTATATTTAAATGAATAAATGAAACAGAAGTCGAAAACGTTTCGTATATACTTGACATTTCAGAGGAGTCATGAAAACTAGAACTTAACTCATCATTAATGAGGAGTTCTGGGCCAGGATTTGTTTCTATACCACCAAGTATTAACAACATTTGCAGTACAAATAATAAGAAAAATATGTGCATAACACTATTAGTGTCAATAAACTAAGTAAATGAGTTAATTTCTTTATTTCAAGAGGGTAACACGGTTACCAATAATAAAAGTGTGATTAATAATTAATATATACAATAATTAAGGATTGATCTCAATTTTTTCCGGTTCATGAAGAAATAAACTCAAAAATGTGGTACACACTGTGTAACCCGCGAAGCAAGGGTGTGCACCACATTTTTGAGTTTATTTCGAATGAACCGAACAAAAAATTGAGATCAATCCTTATAAATTAATTCCTTATTAATGTTTTTTCTTGTCCTAAAAATATTTTGACGGATAATAATTGCTTAAAAAGAATTAAAATAAAAAAATTTCCCAATTGAGACCCCAACATGTGACTTCCGGTTAAATTTTTTGATCTATGACATGATGAATAAAAAATTCTAACCAATCAAATTCAAGCATTTGCTACAAATTAATTTATGTATTATATATACCATGGATCTTACGAATTAACTTATTTAAACCAACCAATCCGAAGGATGAGTTGGTTTAAATAAGTTCACGAGTAAGAGCCATGGTATATATGGTATTTGTAACATAAATACGCATTTTTCCTTTGATGTTTTTATGCAGTAATCAACTTAAAAATAGTTAACTTTAACAAACCATGGTTTAACATGAAGATCTTGATGTTATTCCATGATTTTGACGTCACATGAGAATAATAGTTAAGTTTCTATGGAAGTGGGAGGAGCTTATGTCATGGTTTAATATAAAGGTCTACATGTTATTCCACGATTAACGCGGACGTCGAAGAGAACACCCTTTTGTCAATCGTGTAATTTCTGTTACAAACCATATACACCATGGATCTTACGAATGAACTTATTTAAACCAACTCATCCTTCGGATTCGTTGGTTTAAATAAGTTAATTCGTAAGATCCATGGTATATATAATACGTAACAGAAATCAATATTTGGTGCTTTCGTCGAGGTCCGCGTTAACCATGGAATAACATGTAGATCTTTATTTTTTAACCATGATATAAGCTCCTCCCACTTCCATAGAAACTTAACTATTATTCTCATGTGATGTCAAAATCATGGAATAACATCAAGATCTTCATGTTAGACCATGGTTTGTAAAAGTTCATTATTTTTAAGTTGATTACTGCATAAAAACATCAAAGGAAAAATGCGTATTTATGTTACAATACAATATATATATATAATTCAAATACGTTTTTTTCATGGTGAAATTTGAATTCGGACTTGGAACAAATGAATTTCCATCATCAGACGTGATCTTATTAAGTTAAAGAATAATTTGAATAGTTTGAACATCAAATAAATATTAAATGCTACCATAAACACAGTCTAGGAACCTGTACGCCTGAAATCTCTTACTGACGTGCTCTTCTGTAAACTGCATTACGGTTTCGGTGGAAATCGACTGCCCACGCTTTCAAGGCAGACAAGTTTTTCGGAATTTATTATCGACAGATATAATGTATCTGTGTAAAAAAAGTTACAGAATGTACATGATTCATTACTCTAACGGACACTAAAGTTTCTTTGGATAAAATAACGCAACAAATTCAGAATGGAGTATCAAACGTTTGTTTTTACTACCAGAAAAGGTAAAAAATCCATTTTTTATACCTAGATGGCTTCCAATTTAGACTGTATTTGCATGGATAGTTTTGGATGTGAGAATCATTCTTTTTACAAATAAGCGATAAAGAAAACATAATTTTTCCTACTAAAAAAATTGGATTGAAAAAATGAATGTGCTGTCGGCTGTTTGCTGTAGCTGTGTATGTCTGTTTTACATCGCGTTTGAAAACTGTCTGTACCCTGATTGACGTGCTAAATTTGTATTTTAAAATGTCTATTTATTTAGCAATGGTGAGGTATTCATATCTGTAATTTTGCATAAACTGTGTTCATATCTATTGACATTACCAACACAAGTATCTGGAATATTATTCAAGGATAAAGGGTCAAACGAGACAATTTTATTTTATCCTTGTTCAAAAGAACCTGTTAAAATGGTAAATATGACTAGCTAATTTTCATAGGTAGGTAATTGTGTTATAGCTCCGCCGTATGAAAATTAGCTACCGGAAGTTGGAGGTAGCTAATTTTCATGGGGTAGCTAAATATTTTACGACAAAAATCTTGTAAAATGAGCGTTGACAGAGATGTTGTAGCGTAGCGGGAACGACAACTCTGTATAGAGAATGACTAGACTCTGTACAAATACACCAATAACGTAAATCAAATGACAGCAAATGTAGAACCTACAAGTTATATCCGTTATGTAGATCACATGAAGGTCATCTTTAACTGCAACTTTTATGTGTCGACCCTATAATATCTTAACCAAGTAGGGTCGACACATGTTAGTTGTTGTTAACATGAAATTGTATGAATATGGACACGAACAAAACATGAGATTGTATGAATATGGACACGAACAAGTTTAGATACGATAACGTAACCCTCGTTCCGCTTGTGATTCACACCGGGTGGTTTTTTGTCCTAATTCCGTTCTTAAGTGGTTGGAAAAATTAACGGGGGTGAAAGATAAATATATTCAGGTAAACCTTGAGGTGTTAAGTAAACGCTGCATCAATCCATGGTAGACTTATCTCCATCTGAAAATTTGAATGCATGAAATCTACTTTCTGTCCGACATTTTGTTTACAAGTTGCTATTTCACGTGCACTTGTCTCGTTTTGGAGATATCCTTATTTGGATCGATTCGTAGTAAAAGTTTCCCATATTTGGCATTGAGATCCATATATGGATAGGCTCCGCCCATCGCCAGACTCTACGTACGGTGTTATGGCGGACAAGTAACAATTTTCAAATACGAAACCGTTCTTGAAGATAGAAACAGGTATTGTAACACTTATTTCGTATCACCATTACTTAAAAATTGTTGGGAATAATAAGTTATGACCAGATATGCAAAAAGATAGTTGAAATATTCACGGAACGGAAATTCTAATTTGCTCCCATACGTTGCATGGGACCGATTCGTAACCCTAAATGGAGCACAAGCGGAATGAGGGTTACGTTATCGTATCTAGAACAAGTTAAAATAAAGAAAAAGAGATGAAATAAAAAAGGCATAAAGAAATTTTATTGAAAATAAATATGCAATATAAACAGAAAGTTAACTAGAGGCTCAGTGGCCTGAGCCTGTGTCGCTCACCTTTCATTCTGCTTTGAAGAAACTTAATACAGAACTTTCCATAGTGCTTCCCACCAAATTTCGGTTCAATTTGGCAAAGCAGTTTCAGAGAAGAAGATTTTTAGAAATCGACCAATCAGAAACAAGAATTGCCTGTGGCGGCCATGTTTGTTAATGGATCGGGACGAAATTAGCAATTTTTATAGAGGACCGCCCATAGATACATCCTACCTAGTTTCGATTCATTTAGTCAAGTGGTTTCAGAGAAGAATTTTGTTTAGAAATCAACCAATCAGAAACAAGAATTGTCTGTGGCGGACATGTTTGTTCACGGAACGAGACGAAATGAGCAATTGCAACAGAGGACCTTCCATAGATGTTTCCTACCAAGTTTCGGTTCATTTTGCCAAACGGTTTCAGAGCAGAAGAATCTAAAAAATCAGCCAATCAGAAACAAGAATCGCCTGTGGTGGCCATGTTTGTTAACGTATTGGGACGAAATGAGCAATGTTAATAGAGGGCCTTCCATAGATGCTTCCTACCAAGTTTCAATTCATTTGGCTGAGGGGTTTTAGAGGCATATTTATCTGTAATATTCAATTCATAGTATCTACATTTAAATTAGAGTTATCTCCCTTTCCAAAAAAAAAAAGCTTTTTTAGAAACGTACAATCATAAACATGAATTGCCTGTGGCGGCCATGTTTGTTAATGGATCGGGATGAAATTATGAATCTTTATAGAGGACCTTCCATAGATGCTTCCTACTAAGTTTTGGTTCATTTGGCTAAGCGGTTTCAGAGGAGAAGATTTTTTAAAATAGGCCAATCAGAAACACGAATTGCCTGTGGTGGCCATGTTTGTAAATGGATCGGGACAAAATGAGCAATCTTTATAGGGGACCTTCCATGGATGCTTCCTACCAAGTTTCAGTTCATATGGCTGAGGGGTTTCAGAGGAGAAGATTAAAATGTGAAAAATTAACGGACGACGGACGCCAAGTGATAGCAAAAGCTCACATTGCCTTTGGCAAGGTGAACTAAAAAGGGGGTGGTCATTCCGTTCCACGAGCGCCTTTGATGCATATATGGACTCTTACGATTTTATATAATATTTAAATTATGTACATAGTTCAATTTTACTTTTTTACGTAAAGTTATTTTAAATTGGTCTAGACAAATCATCTGTGTTTTGCCGCTATAACTAGAGTTCAATTGACCATAAGAGATATACTAAGGCTTGTGGGTTGTTCTAGGTCAGATATCAACAATATTAGTCATTTATATTTCATTAAGAAATACTATGTACAGCCAATAAGCTACTATGAGAATTTGCAATATAATTAAAAATTATATATTTGTTAGGTCTTTCTTTTATTATTATTATTATTATATATTTTATAATACAATGAGTATATATTGCCAAAATTAAAAAAAAATGTTATAAAATAAATTAGATTGAAAATTCAGAACTCTTGCAATACTGGTAAAGTTATACAGTCTTCCTAATATGACGTTCTTTAAACGATTTGAGTCCAAATCCGTGGTAAAATTAATATATAGAGTAACGTCGGCAGTTTTCGTCCACTTAACGGGTTTTCTAATATGACGTCATAAGTGAATGAAACGTAATACAATATTTTGATATTTATTTTCTATCGATAGTAAGAAATGTGTTCCTTCATTGAAAAGTTTGAACTTTTTCCTCCACAAATCATTAACTTCTTTTAAAAACTTGATGATGAATTGGCAGTTTTCGTTCACTTCGGCTATTTTCGTCGACTTTAAATAAACTACCAAAATGTTAAATTCAAACGGTCTGCTTCGCATTTCCATCAATGTTAAGTTTTAACGATTAATTTGTTAAATAAAAAAGTATAATAATGTGCATTTTTTACATTTATAACTATACACGCCGGGTCCAGAGAATAACATCGTGTATTGGTATTGTCACAGTAATCAAATAGCAGCATTAAACTCTTCCGAATCACTGCAAAAATCTAACTGCCGGTGTGGAAGCTATTTCATTAAATCATTGAATAATCTAATACTTCTTTTATTTTTCTTTCTATGTGATGTGAAAGGGAGTTGGCCAGCTTTGTGTTATTTCTGTAAACCCTTCCGAAATACCTGATTTTTATTTTTGTTTTATTTTTATAGAAATGTCCGGCTTTATATAAAAAACGACATGGAAACATTTAATCGGTCGTCTATTGCTGTTTTTATTATGTTCATTTAGTGATTTACTTATATGTAAATAGTATCTTCCTTTTTCAGTGCAGTAAACTGAATAAATGCAGCCACCGGTTCTCAGAGACATAAAAAAAACAATATGCTAAAATCGGACGACCTTTTTCTGTTTGGAAATATCGTGCACTTTAGACCAGTCTACCGTACGGGGTAGGAAATGCTAATCTTTCCAGAGCATCCAATATAATTGCATACAAGCATTTCAAAAGACCTTTCACAGAAGACCACTGACACGGCACGGCACCACAAAATGCCCTATAATCTACATTTACAGCGACCTCTTTGAATTTAAATAAGTGACCTGTGACATAAAAGACCGACCCTTCTTGATCCTCATATTTAACAAAGCTTTTGTGAATATGTTTCTGTGTCAATAGTTAAGGTAAAGAAGTAAAGAAAACAGTATACATACTGTATGCAACAATATAATTTGATAACAAATATTTTATAATATGTTCTCAAAGCATATATCCATAAAACATGTCGCACTCGAAAGGGAAGCTGACGATGTCATATTGATGCACATCGGTAAAGTCAATACCGGAACAACTGGCATGGTAGATTGAAGAACAAAGCTCACAACATACATAAATGTCATTGACATCTACAGTTTTACATTTGGCACAAACGGACGGATTATTTTGACATTTTGTTTTTTGTTGCGTTTTCCATTTTCTTAAATTTTTCACTTTTTTTCTTTTCTTTGTTTTGCCTTTTTAGCATTTTCTTCTTCTTTCAATTTCCGTTTCATTTCTCTCTCTAATTTTCGCTGTTCCTTCAATTCTTCTTCTCTTTCTTTTTGCTGTTTTCTTTCCTCCAAAATCCGAATCATTTCCGTACCAGAAACTGCTTTTGGAAGAGTAATATGATGTTTCCTTTTTCTGACAGTTTTATGCTGACTTGGCATTGAAATTGCATTCTCAAAATTTCTTCTTAATGTCAATGTGTTATAATATTTTTTGTTCTGATACCAGTGAATTACCAATTTTATTTGTTTTAAAATGTATCTTTATTCAAAAAGTTTTTTTTCCCTATTCCAATAAAATATATTTTGAAGACCACTTTTCCTTCTTAACCACAAGGATGAACTATGCAGAAAATTCTATGTAGAACAGAGTTCATATATAAATATAATCATGAATTACCTCCCTTATCAAAATAGTGCATTACAAAAAATGTCATTTGAAGATATGTCAAGCTGCTTCTTTTTTTGTTTTGTTATTTCATGATTCCGCTAATGTTTCCAAGTCGACAATTTTGTTGTCATAAAATATTATCTTTGGCTTTTATTTTTTAAGGTAAATAACATAATTACGGAACTTTTCATGAGTATCGCAACAAAGCTTGATCTTTAATTCTTTCTGTAGCTGAAAGAAATATACCTAAAAGTCTGGTTTGAACAACACACACCTAAAATTGTGGATGTAAAAAAAAAGGGGGGGTAATTACTCACAAAAATGTTTTTGCACCTAGACACGTCGTGTTATTTTTGGGTCTGATGTACTCTTTTTTTT
>MJUT01013697.1:501942-531854 GCA_002080005.1 Gigantidas platifrons
TATGGTCACCTATGTTTGAGGGAGGAGAACCTAAACATGATAGCCAATATCAGCTATGGTCACCTATGTTTGAGGGAGGAGAACCTAAACATGATAGCCAATATCAGCTATGGTCACCTATGTTTGAGGGAGGAGAACCTAAACATGATAGCCAATATCAGCAATGGTCACCTATGTTTGAGGGAGGAGAACCTTAGTTTTATTAATAATTACATAATTTAAGAACTGTAAATTTCAGAAATGAATATATCTAATAAACTGTGTCAGTACCAAAGTGACTACTACATTGTATAACGTCTTATAGTTACACACCAAAATCAATGATAATATGTTTGTATCATGTTTGTTGCTTGATAATAGATATTATCCTGTGTAAAGATCAAAGAGAAAATTTACAAATCATCGAGTAGAGCTAATATTGTCAAATCAGTTGCTATCATACGTCGGTTTACGTCTAAAAACCATTATATTTCTCTTATTATCTGTTTTAGGAGAGGAATTTATTACAAATTAGAAGTTAAAGCTCCTGATAATGATGGAAAAGACAGATTATTGACCGTTACAGAAATTTATTCCATTTTACAGAAGATATTTGCCAATACAGAAGGTATAAACATGTGAAAATATAGTTGTAGTCAAAATTTTTGTCAGAGAGTGAATTACAAAATGGATATAACAATTTTTTTAGTCGATATATTTTTTCCTGTAAAATACACAAAAAATATAATCAGATGATAAAGATTCTATTAAATTTATAAATAGGAATTTCTTTCATTTTCATTTTTTATTTATTTTAAAAAGAGAATCTTTTACTTGTAAAAACGATTATGGGGTAATATATAACAGAACTAGATACCGGTATTACAAATATTTTATGATTTAAAAGGGAAGGAAACCAAATTATAATGTAATGTTATAACAGCTAGATTACTTATTAAGAAACTAATAAAAGCAACCCTTTTTCAAAATGGCAACAACCCACCCTTAATATTATTTTCTTTTTTTTTTTCCCAAAATACAAATGGCAAAAATGTTACAGTTCAAAAATTTGTGGAATTAGTGTTACTTTCTCACATGTTATTTGATAACTGTGCAAGAAACAGAGATAAATGTTATGACATAGAATAATACTATTTTTGTGCTTTTCAATAGTTCCACAAAATGTTGACACCCATGAAACTGCCGAAAATATCAAAATTATTTTTCTGCCGTTTGTGAGACTGCTATAAATTATTTTAAAATATACAAATGTCTTAACTATTTGCTACATCTAATGTGTAAATTTTATTTTTGGTTTCTGTCCTGTCTAAGTATGTAATTATATTATTCCAACAATTCATATAATTTTTCCATTCTATTTACAGATTTTCAGTTCAATTGTCTTAACTTAGATTAAGGATTTTCTTATTTAATGAATTATGGGTGTTTAATACCTATTTCAACAATATTTCTTTTACGTCATGGCGATCAACTTGATTAATTGAGGAAACCTGGGTATCTGGAGAAAATGACCAACCTGCCACATGTTACTGATAAACTTTTATCACATGATGTTGTATTGAGAAAAAAAAACCCTGACCTTTTGAGGGAATCAAACTTTTAGTTGCTATAGTCAATGGTTGCATAGGCAGATCTAAATCCAACTAACATAGATTTTCTGTTTATATCTTTGAAATCAGAATTATTGCTAAAAAGATCAGTATATTTTTCAGAATCTGAGGAGTGTAATCAGGTTGCTGTTTTTACCACTCAAGACAGAGATACATGGGCACAGGTAAATACACTATCATATTTATAATTAAATCACATAATTTGTCAAAGGAATCAATACATTCTAAAATACATACATGTTTGTACCATGTAAGTAAAGTTATCATGAATTATATTGCTTCATGTAGATTATTAATTGCAATAGTATATTGAAAATAATAAAGTATTGAAGTCTTTATTTTTTGTTGAAGGATTGGTTATGGGTTTGTCATGGGTCTATGACAAATATCACTAAAATTTACAGAATCCATTATTGACTTCACTCATTTTACAGGTTATTTTGTGGTGAATATATGTATAGATTATTCTTCTGCTATCAGTGGATTATGATATTTCTCCACTCAAACTTTAAATCTTGATGTTAATGAGAGCTTTACAATTTGAAAATTTTACTACTGGTAGCAGAAAGGAGAATCTGTTTGTTCTATAACCAAATTATCAAAATATTAATAATTTAAAATTTTTAATTTCTGTCATTAACGATGTCGACAGGAAATTGGTGAGAATTCTCATGCAGAAATTTGACCTTCGTGGTGATTGAAAATATTACAAAAATTCAACCAACTGGGTAAACACGCTAAAAATAGGAGAAAAATGTATAGAATTGCACATTTTTGTTTGATATCTTTCAGAATCGAGCAAAACTAATGGCAAATCCATTGAATAAACAAAGTTTGGCAACAGTGGAAGAAGCAATTACAGTTTTCTCTTTTGACGATGAAAAACCATCAGTAAGTAAAGTATTTATGTCATAAGTAGTTATTGCTTAGTGTAGTGTTGTGATCGTCTCTTCGTTCTGCCTATTATTTGTCCCTTGGTAAATTTATTATAAACAACCCCATAATCTTTCTCAAACTGTGAGCAATCATATTATTATTCAATGTAAACAATCTATGTTTCCAAGAAGCTTGAAATTGAGGATGATTTTCAAATGCACAAATGACCATATGTTTGAGAACATGTATCAGAGTTGTCTCCCATTCCCCAGGCCTACACCCTTAATCTGTCAGGAAGAAATATTGTGATATTTTTTTCATTTGTTAAAAATATATTGTAATTATGTGTTCCAGTCGGAATAAATGTTCTGGTGGAAATTTTGTCTCATCACATCGTAACATATCTGTGTCGAAATTGAAGCGACTTTGAACTGTCTGCTGTAAGATAAAGTTTAAAAAAACTATGAATTCATAAAATATTTTCCTTTTATTGAGTAAAAAACCCAGATTATCATAGTAAGTGATAACAAGGTTCTTTTGTAGATATATTTAATCATGTATGAATATATGAAGTACTTTAAAATTTTGTGATTTACAATTCAGTTTCGGTTGTTCAATATGTATTGTTTGTCTTACTATTCACTTTTCATTAATTCTTTTGTTTACAATAATTAAGAATGCCATACATGCACAGTAAGACTTGTCTAAACAGAATGCTGAATAAAGTGGAATCCTGTTTAAACTGAACTATAAATAAAGTTCCAATGTAAAACATCTTTGTTATTTTAACCTGTATAACAAGAACACCTGTCTATTCAGAACACAAAAGTTGTTCCCAAGGAAGTTCGGTTTAGACAGGTTTCACTGTACATTGTATTAACAAAAGATATGACAAATGTGTATGATTATTCAGAGATTCCCAAACATGCCAGTCTGACAGACAAATCCGGTAAAAATCAATTGGTCCGGAAAAACCTTTGTCCGGTATAAAATACTGGGTTTATTGTATAAAAGAACCCTATTGATCTCCAATTTGTCCATAATTTATTTTGACTAAAACTAAAGTGAAACGCCAGATCAAAACTCTTTTATTGTATCATTTATCGTTCCTCCATGCTTTGATGAAGTTCAAGGACATTGACATAATTAAAGTCGCAATCTCCGAAACGCTTTAATGAACGAAAATATCAATATTTGAAATATAAGAACAAGAATCACTCCGGACCGGACACATAAAAATTATCGGATATCAATTTGGCGCCAAATTTAAACCTGTCTTTTGTACAAAATATGATAGAAGACTTGATTTTGGCTTTTGGGAAATATTGAAACCTTTGAAATGGACAAATATTATAAGCTTTTCCCTGATTAAGACAAATGGTTGAAAAGATCCACTGAAATTTTTATTTCTTTGTAAATTTAAATAAAACGCTTTATTTATATAAAAAAAAAATTCTACAAAATGTTTACTTCAAAGCAGACTTGTTTGAACAAACAATGTTCAGAAAAATTATATATACAGTTAATTTGCGTTACTAAAACGAGAAATGGAAAATTGTAAGCCGTGGTTGAAAGCAACCACTCCAGGAAAAGCTTGATATTTTTTCAGTCCTGTGAAAATCTGTTCGGTCAGGTGAAAAGGGAGTCTTTACCAGAACGAATGTCTGGTAAAGTGAGATAGACTTTGGTAATCTCTAGATTATCTAAGAATGTTTATTTGTTTATTGTAGTCTATAGATGAAAATGGAACGTACACTTTATGTGGAAATGGAATAAACAGGTAATTGTTGTAGTTTATATGTAATGTAGTTATGCGTTTGTGACATTAGGGTGTAATATAATTATGTGTGTTTGTGACATTAGTGTGTAATATAATTATGTGTTTGTGACATTAGTGTGTAATATAGCATTGTATGTTTGTGACATTAGTGTGTGATATAATTATGTGTGTTTGTGGCATTAGTGTATAATATAAATATGTGTGTTTGTGACATTAGTGTGTAAAATAGTTATGTGTGTGTGACATTAGTGTGTAATATAATTCTGTATGTATGCAGTGTTTTCCTTTGAAGCCGGCAGCCGGCCAAATTGCCATTTACTTTTGTTTTTGAGATGCCTACTTTGTTGTCAAAAAAAGAAAATGTATGTGGCAATATTTCCTGCATTAATAAAAACGTCTTCTTTCAATTTTTTGAATTTCAAACGCGGATTCATGAGTGAATTATTTCATTTTCGTCGATTGTTTACATTAACAGATTCTATTTTCTAAATAAATTTTCACCCAGCACCGGATTGATCTGACCAATCGGCGATCGTTATGCATACTGCATAGTGCCATAAATGAGTCAACTTTTCTAATGGCGAACTGCATCTATTGACACCTGGACACTTTCAAACGTGTTTTAGATTGTGTTAACGTATTGCGGTATTTTAAATTTGTAGTCAGCGGGAGATAACTCTTACATATTTTTAAAATCCGGAATTTTAACCCGACGTTCATTCCAGTTTTTATGCAATTTTCTTGTTTACAAAATGGCAAAACACGGTAAACAATGACCAGACAACACAAAAAATACCATCGTACAACTTATAGAAGGTGGTTACCGAGCATCGGAAGTTGCAAATATATTGAATATAAGCAAGTCCACAATTTCTAAACTTCTGAAGCGCTGGCGGGAACGTGGTGACACAGAAAACACTGCGAAAGGGACGTTCAAAGTTTTTTCCAAAAGAGGGGAGAGGGTACTAAATCGTATCATTAAGACTTCACAGAGGGCTACATTGAAGGATATTACCAGTGAATTTAATAGAAGGACACCTGTAAAAGTATCTCTGCATACCGTTCAGAGAACACTTCATTCACTTGGCTATACACGACAGTCAGTTAGGAAGTCTATAGGAATCCGGAATGTAAACAAAAAGAAGCGCGTAGCATGGTGTAGGGGCAAGTTACATTGGACTGTTAATAATCAGTGGAGATGAAATGATGATAGTTATTAAGCCTGATGGCAAGTTGAAGGTCTGGAGAAAAGCATCTGAAAAGTGGAGACCGGAATGTTTGGGCTATTTTGCCAATGTCTCATCTTCAAATATTAAGATAATGGTATGGAGTTGTTTGACATATTATGGTGTTGGAACTTTAGCATTCATAGATGGAAATATGAACTCTCAAAAATATATTCATACACTTGATGACAATATTTGGCCAGTTGTAACTAAACATTTTGGTAACAATACATGGTACTTCCAAGATGACAATGCTCCTTGTCATAGGTCCCATGAATCTGAGGATTGGAAGCATAGAAATCAAATTCCACAGATAAGTTGACCATCTCAATATCTTGACTTGAGGCCTATCGAAAATATATGGCTTTTGTTGAAAAACAAAATAAAAAATAGACTTTTTCAGATTTGTAATCTTGCCGACTTGAAGACTCAGTTGATGACTGCCTGGAATGAAGTGCCCTTGTTTTATATACGAAAACTTTTATGCCAGTTTGCCACAATGATATAAGGAAGTACTCATCCAGAAGGGGACTATTACAAAATATTAGATAGGTACCACTTCATTTAAAAGTTTTATGTGCATTTTTATTCAGCAAGTGTGACTTTTAAAAAAATGGCGGCCATTAAAAAAGTTGACTCATTTCTGGCACTATGCTGTATATTATTTCTGTGAAATGATTGCCGATTGGGCGTACCATCATCCGGTGTTCTCAGAAAATAACACTCTACTGAAACATGAAGCGTGTTCACACGAAAACCATAACATATTTTTTTAATAAAAAATCAGGTACCTTCGAGTTTTTTAGTTGTATGAGCAAAAATCACGCAGTTTAAGTTGTAGTTTTGATAAAAAGATGAGTTTGAAGTGTTCCCAGTTAATGAGTTGCCGAAATCTGTACCCGGCCGGTGACAGTGTCATGTTAAACATGCACATGATGTTTCTTGATGCCGTACTGGCAGTAAATATAAATGTAGTAGTAATTATAGTAAAAATGCAATTTATAAAGTCTTAACAATTTATAACAGAATTAACAAATGAAAATTTATATTATGAATTCGAAACCATATGACTATGACAACCAGTTATTTAAATAATGATAACTGTTCCCTTTGGTAGATCTATGTTTAGTGTTACAGTTTTGTTTTTACAATAATTGGTAAGTTATACGTTATATTTGTGGTCATTCAGTGTCATATAAATATAACTCTTTCGCAACTTTCTGCTTTAGCACTCTGCCTACAATGTGTACAAGTACTCTCAGACTGGTTGTGGATTAAAGTCATATCAAATTAATTTACAGATTCACATCCTGTCTATTTAAAAAAAATTTATGGTGAAATATTTTAATTAATTTTGAGATAACTTTTCTAAAAGTTTGTGGGATCTAGAAAGAACATATAGAAAAATGTAGCAAATATAAATAAAACCTTTATCCCATCACCCATGGCCTGAAAATAGGTAGAACAGTGGTTAGAACTACACAATTGCAGTGCTTCTGTAGGGAAGGCTGGTCAAAAATTGATTTTTTAAGGGTGAAACCAAACTATCCTTTCAGCATGTGTACATTTTTTGTGAATTTATTTCACTACATAATAAAGTTGGATAAAATAATGAAATTCAGTGAAAAACAAATGTACAAATATGCTGCCAGGAGAGATTGTTTCACACCCTCAGCATTGCTGAAATCCATTTTCGGTCGGGTGGGGGGGGGCTTTGCCCCCAGGACCCCCTACTGGGGTGCTGCCCCTTGACAACGCTGCAGACCTAGGCGGTCCCCTGACACCTGGCCTTCTATATTTTGTTTCAGCCTTCTACTTCAAAAACTAGAGAAAACCCTGTGTTTGTGACTTTAGTGTATAATATAAATATGTGTGTTTGTGACATTAGTGTGTAATATAAATGTGTGTGTTTGTGACATTAGTGTGTGATATATGTGTATGTTTGTGGCATTAATGTGTAATATAGTTATGTGTGTTTGTTACATTAGTGTGGGATTTATGTTATTTAGGTTCTAGGCAGGGTATAAAATATTACACCTTCTGATTTATATATCCCAAGCTATCTTACAGCTGAATAACTATTATATTTTGGTTCTTGGGTTTCAAATAATTTTTTTTAACCATTTTCATTTCGATTTTAGCATTACGAAAAGTAGGTTTCCGTATCGGATGTTGTTTATTAAATAATCATCTCCATTCTAAATTTTCTTAGAAGAACATGCTTCTTTTGCCAATAAGTACAATGAATGAAATGACCATAGTTAACTGTTATGGGATAGAAAAACAGTGCTAGAACTGGCAGGAGAGTAACATTTTTCATTATGTGAATCATGTAATATATATCTACGGCTCCAGCCCTATTCTAAGCTTGATGTACACAGTTAGATGTCCAACGAAAATACAGCATTTTTAGCTCACCTTGCCAAAGACAATAGGCGATGTGAGCTTTTGCCATCACTTGGCGTCCGTCGTCTGTCGTCCGTTAACTTTTCACATTTTAATCTTCTCCTCTGAAACCCCTCAGCCATATGAACTAAAATTTGGTAGGAAGCATCTATGGAAGGTCCTCTATAAAGATTGCTCATTTTGTCCCGATCTATTAACAAACATGGCTGCCACAGGCAATTCTTTTTTCTGATTGGCCTATTTTTAAAAATCTTCTACTCTGAAACCGCTTAGCCAAATGAACCGAAACTTGATAGGAAGCATCTATGGAAGGTCCTCTATAAAGATTGCTAATTTCATCTTGATCTGTTAACAAACATGGCCACCACAAGCGATTCTTATTTCTGATTGATTGATTTCTAAAAAATATTGTTTTTCTGTTAAAAGGGAGATAACTCTAGTTTAAATATAGATACATTTTGTATCTATTCAAAATGCAGTTATCTCTGAATTGAATTACAGATAAATATGCCTCTAAAACCCCTCAGCCAAATGAACTGAAACTACTTGGTAGGAACCATCTATGGAAGGTCCTCTATAAAAATTGCCCATTTTGTTCTGATCCATTAACAAACATTGCCACCAAAGGCAATTCTTATTTCTGATTGGTCGATTTCTAAAAATCTTCTCCTCTGAAACCGCTTGGCCAAATGATCCGAAACTTGGTAGGAAGCATCTATGGGCAGTCCTCTATAAAGAGTACTCATTTCGTTCCAATTCCATTAACAAACATGGCTGCCACAGGCGATTGTTGTTTCTGATTGGTCTATTTCTAAAAATCTTCTCTGAAACCACTTTGCCAAATGAACCAAAACTTGGTAGGAAGCATCTATGGAAGGTCCTCTTATAAAGATTGCTCATTCTGTCCCAATCCATTAACAAACATGGCTACCACAGGCGATTCTTGTTTCTGATTGGTCTGTTTCTAAAAATCTTCTCCTCTGAAACCGCATGGCCAAATGTTTCGAAACTTGGTAGGAAGCATCTATGGAAAGTCCTCTTATAAAGATTGCTCATTTTGTCCTAATCTGTTAACAAACATGGCCACCACAGACATTTCTTTTTTCTTATTGGGCAATTTCTAAAAATCTTCTACTCTGAAACAGCTTGGCCAAATAAACCGAAACTTGTTAGGAAGCATCTATGGAAGGTCCTCTATGGGAATTGCTCATTCCGTTTTGATCTGTTAACAAACATGTCCGTCATAGACAATTCTTGTTTCTTATTGTTTGATTTCTGAAACCGCTTGACCAAATGATATGAAACTTGGTAAGAAGCATCTATGGAAGGTCCTCTATATAGACTGCTCATTTCGTTTTGATCCATTAACAAGCATGGCTGCCACAGGCAATTCTTGTTTTAGATTGGTCGCTTACTAAAAATCTTCTTCTGAAACTGCTTTGCCAAAACGAACTGAAATTTGGTGGGAAGCACCTTTAGGCTATGGAAGGTTCTGTATTAAGTTTCCTTAGAGCATAATGAAAGGTGAGCGACACAGGCTCAGCTCAATGCTGAGCCTCTAGTTTTGTGGTCGTTTTTAGTTTTGTCCCAGTGATGACCCTTGAATACAAGTTTTACTGCAAGTTTAAATTATGTATTGTATGCTGACAAAATGTTTCTAGAAGAAAATGTTGTTGGATTGTTGATACACTAAATATACTTCTCCTGTTAAACATAAGAAAATATAAATTATGTATATATATATGTAAGACTCAGATCGACGTCCAGCCTCTAATCGATGTCCAATCCTCAAATCGTCGTCCAATTCTCAAATATATGGCCGTTTTTCACTTTCTCAAATCGACGTCCAATTACGTCACTGACGTATACTTCAAATGACGTCACACCTGTTAGGACATGGTTTTGAAACAATGATAGAGAAGGGACAAAACCAGATTCAGAGTACATTGTACATTCTACTTTAGCGGACCCTAACTCTAATCCTAACTTAACCTTAACCCTAACCTTAGCCTTAACCATAAACCTAACCTTAACCTTAATCGTCCTGAATATAGCTTAAAGATTACTCGCTGGACGTTAAACACCAATCAATCAATCAAACCTAACCCTAAACATAAACCTAAGCCTAAGCTTAACCCTAACTCTAACCCTAAACCTAACCCTAACCTTAACTCTAACCCTAAACCTAACCCTAACTCTAATCCTAATCATAATCCTAAGCCTAAGCCTAACCCTAAACCTAACCTTAACCCTAAATAATATTAATGAATAGGAAAATGCTTTAAAAACACACAAAACAAAACAAAAAACAACTTCAGAAACAGATAAAAAAAAAAAAACACGCAAAACAAAACTGTCATTACAATTATTTTTGATGACAAACTTTGATCGTGTAAACGGGCCTATAGATATGTGAGTTTGGAAAGGACGCCGATTTGAGAATATCCTAAAATTGGACCGTGATTTGAGATAATGATGTCAGTGGACACCGATTTGAGGAGTGGACGTCGATCTGAGTCTATCATATATATTGGACAAGAAAGAAGCTAGAATTTGGATGAAATTAGTTCAGTAAGTAACTACTAGTATACATTGTTGATAGAACTATACATTGTTTATTTAATATATAGTCTGCTCCTATGGTACCACAGATTATGTGGTTCCGTGTATTCACATGTTATTTCAATCAATTTTCACCACCATATTTTTAATTAAACTGCCATGGTATCATAGAATCCCAGTATACTTAATCATATTAGAGTAATTAGACATATAATATTGATTTTTATTAATGATATCTGTTACAGATGGAATGATAAATCTTTGACCTTTGCCATCTTTGCTAACGGTTATGTTGGAGCAAATGCAGAACATTCAGCTGGTGATGCTACAGTAAGTTTTGATCTTTTCCATCTTTGCTAACGGCTATGTTAAAGTAAATGCAGAACATTTGGCTGGTGATGCTACGGTAAGTTTTGATCTTTTCCATCTTTGCTAACGGCTATGTTAAAGTAAATGCAGAACATTCAGCTGGTGATGCTACGGTAAGTTTTGATCTTTTCCATCTTTGCTAATGGTTATGTTAAAGTAAATGCAGAACATTTGGCTGGTGATGCTACGGTAAGTTTTTATCTTTTCCATCTTTGCTAATGGTTATGTTAAAGTAAATGCAGAACATTCAGCTGGTGATGCTACAGTAAGTTTTTATCTTTTCCATCTTTGCTAACGGCTATGTTAAAGTAAATGCAGAACATTCTGCTAGTGATGCTATGGTCAGTTTTAATCTTTGCTAATGGCTATGTTAAAGTAAATGCAGAACATTCGGCTTGTGATGCTACGGTAAGTTTTAATCTTTGCTAACGGTTATGTTGGAGTAAATGCAGAACATTCGGCTAGTGATGCTATGGTCAGTTTTGATCTTTTCCATCTTTGCTAACGGTTATGTTGGAGTAAATGCAAACATTCGGCTGGTGATGCTACGGTATGTTTTATCTTTGTCATCTTTGCTAACGGCTATGTTAGTTGGAGTAAATGCAGAACATTCTGCTAGTGATGCTATGGTCAGTTTTGATCTTTGTCATCTTTGCTAACAGTTATGTTGGAGCAAATGCAAACATTCGGCTGGTGATGCTAAAGTAAATGTAGAGCTTTGCTAACAGTTATGTTGAAATAAATGTAAAACATACGGCTGCTGATGTTTCAGTAAGCATTGATCTTAGCCATCTTGGCTTACAGCCATTTTTTATACCCCCCGCAAGCAAAGCTTGAGGGTGGGGGGGGGTATATAGGAATCACCCTGTCCGTCCGTCCGTCCGTCTGTCTGTCCGTCCATCCATGTACCTTGTAAGTGCAACTCCTCTTAAGCGGCTTATTGGATTTTTATGAAACTTTACACACTTGTAGTACACTACCTGCAGATGTGCATGAAGGAATATGGTTGCTGTCCAAAATTTAAAAGGGGAGATAATTCAACTTATACTGTCCATACCTGTCCATTTACCTTGTAAGCGCAACTCCTCCTACTTTACACACTTGTAGTACACTACCTACAGATGTGCATGAAGGAATATGGTTGCTGTCCAAATTTTAAAAAGGGAGATAATTCATTTGATACTTTCACGAAAAGCGTGGGGGCGGGGCATGTACCTTGTAAGCGCAACTCCTACTAAACTGCAAGCGGAGGGTATCACTCAGTGAGGTCACTCACAGTTCTAGTTCAGAATTGCAGCACATATGGCTCGTGATGTTATGTAAATGTTGAGCTTTACTAACATTTATGTTGGAATAAGTACAGAACATACGACTGGTGATGCCAAAGTAAGCTCATCTCATTTATTTTTGTAGTTGTTTTCTTTATATTTTGTTGTTGTTGATATTTTTATTAAAGTCAATTTTAGCCAAATTTGTTCATAGTGCATTTTCTTTAGACTATCTTTTATATTTTACAGTTACCTGGACGAATGTGGGAATATTTTCTGCAAAATGAAAAATACACGAGTGATGGTAACATTATAATAGAGAATTCCAGAAAGAAAAATCTTCCAATTCCAGAAAAGTATGAGAAATTTTTATATAAACAGTTGTTTTAAATGCTATTAATCTGTCAATAATTTACATCTATCTTTGAATAACTTTGATTTGTATTGTAAATGTAATTGACAGATTTAAATTTTCACACTATTAATGAATAGATATATAGAATCTAACACCGGCAAAAGTGCAAGACAGGGAAATCTCCGACACCCGAGGGTAAGATTACAATCGTTCGCTGACGAGGCTTGCCGAGTCAGCGAACGATTGAAATCTTACCCGAGGGTGTCGGAGATTTCCATGTCTTGCACTTTTTGCCGGTGTTTGATTTTATTTCTCACTTTTATCAGCTGTTACCTAATTGTTTTGTTTACATTCCCGATCGAGCGTTTTCCCGCAAATTTTGTTTCCATTGCTGAAGTAAATATTCAATTTATTCATATGCATCCGTGTCTTGGCAGTATTTTAAATGTATTTCATAATAAAATACAATGTATTTAATAAATATATGATAAATGTAACTCAACACTACACCTGTGGCTGTGAAAATTTTTTTGAATTTGGTCAAAGGGAGGTACGTTAGTTACTAACAAGGGAGAGCACTCTATTATTTACTCAAAGTAAACAAACATTGACTTGAAAGTCATACACCGTGAAACATGAAAGGTGCACGATAGTTAAATTATTAGCTAGCAGAATAGTATACATACATTAATTTAAAAATACTTATGTAATCGAAGCGTGGTTTTATTGGTGAAGCATGGAGAACTGGGGGCAGTTGACATAAACTGTACAGCATGTATTTGCCGGTAAAACGCACATGATTTTTTTGTCTTGCACTAGTGCAAGATAAGACAATCTCACATCGCTAAAAATAGGAACTGGTCTGTCAGAAAAGTGAGAAATGATTAAGAACTTAGATATCCAATTTACACATGACACATATCTGGTACACTAGAATATCTGGTACACTAGAAGACAAATTTAAAAATCATTGTTAGCAAGATGACCATGGTGTGTAAACAGGATAGACAAAGTTGGCTTAGGTCGTGTATGAACTGAAACAAGATTAGTTCAACTTTTTAATCAGTATAGTTCTTTCAGTGACAACAAATTGTGACTCAAATTTTTCATTTTAAATTGCATGTTCAGGTCCTAGACTTGAATTAACTAGTATGAAACACTTTCTATTGTCAATAAATGGGACTCCACAAAATTTCAAAGATTGGTTAATTGAACAAATAACATGGAAATGTTAGCCATTTTCAGATATCCCCCTTCCTTCAGTCACTTTTATGTTTTCAAGTGTTCAGTATATTATTAAGTTTTATTTTTCTTTCACTTTGTATTTAATGATATTGTTTCAGGATAAACTGGAATCTGAAGGATTTGGAGTCAGAGATTGACATTGCTATGTCTGAGTTTAGAAAATTGGTAAGAAAAATAAATACTATAGAGATGAATGATTGAACATATAACAGCTTATTTATTTTTTCAAGAACAAGTTACATTTTGATGAGATGATGATGATGATAATGTCTGCTTTGTACTAGACCAACATGCTTAGTTTGATTTTTCACCAAAAAAACCCAGACATGCTGCTCCACTTAACACATTATCCTGATTTTGAATCAGTCTCTGCTCATACTCCTTAATGCTGCATGCTTAGCCAAACAGCAATTGCCAATTTTCCAAGTCTTTGGTTTGACCCGACCGGGGCTCTAAGCCACAATTTGCCACTCTCAAGGCGAGCATGCTAACTGTTACACCACTGACGTTTGTGTGTAAGAAACCAAAAGGAATTTTATGAAAGTGAAATATTGTATATTGCCTAGTGATTATTTCCTGAAACAGTAAATAAAACACCTACTTAACTAGGAGGAAATTAGCTGTTGAAAGACTTCCTTCATATTTATCTGAGTATGATTTCCTGTTTCAATTTGTTGAAGTATCAGATATTTTTAAGGGATCAAATCAAAGCATTTAAATTATTTCTGTTGAAATTGAATCCTAGATGAAAAAAATTGACATTTGATCAGCTGGTCCTTCAACTGACAAGTGTGTGCAGCATTACACCCGAGTTGGGTGCAGGGCAATTTATGTTGCAGCATTACACAGGTGTTGAATGCAAGCGTACTAATATCACAATAGTGCACCCTTTGTGGTCTAGGGTTAGTGTTTTGGTGTTTAACGCCACTTTCAAAAGTATTTCAGCTATATTGTGGCTGTCAGTTTTATTGGTGGAGAAAACTGGAATAACTGATGAAAACCTGTCATAAGTCACTGACAAATTTTATCACATAATGCTGTATCAATACACACTTTGAGTACACAGTAACATGAACATGCAATTCACATATATATCACAAGAAGTTTCCATTTATCAATATTGTTTTTCCTGTACTATAAAGATAGTATTGTAGATTCCAGGGTCCGGGTGGCTCAATGAGTTAGGTAGTTGGATTGCCTAACAACTCATACAAGCCTATCACCAATACGGCATGGGTTCACACCCGGCTTTGTAAATTACAAAAAAGGGTGCACTCGACCCGCAGCCGCAAGTGATAAAGTTTACCAGTTGCTTGCCCATGGTCGGTGACCACTGAAATTGGTCGCCATGATATAGCTGAAATATTGCTGAAAGTGGTATTAAGCACAATAAATATATATTGTAGATTCCCATTTATTTATTTTTATAGAGTCAAAGTTTTGAACTTGTGGTAACATCTCCCGAATATGGTAAAGGATTTATCAAGAAAAAAAGAATGAGTCCAGATGGTTATATTCAGGTATGTTGATAATTCACATACCTGTTTACCACTACAATTTCAGCGTAGTTTCTACCACTTTTGACCCCTAAATTACGCTCTATGCCCTCATAAATTATTTCTATGCCAACAAGTTGCAAAACTGGAAAAAATAATCGCCAGAAAGTACTCTTGTTTCTTATGGTAGATATCTGAACGCAACACTGAATCTTTGTTGTTTGAGCGGTTTAAAATTATTGTATATCCATGCTCCTTACAAGCACTTTGATGATCTAATAACATGTGTCTGAAAATTAATGGCGGAATGCCAAGCAAGCAGGGAACTGAGCTTGAAGAAGTCACTACCACTGACTGCCATTGATAAGAGAAAGATGTAAACATGAATATATAGAAATTTGGAATTGTCTCAAACCCTCAACAAAGGGGAATACATTTTTACCGTGTTCTACTTGTGGCAGACTGACTTTTCATGTCTGGTTAACGAAATGATAACCGCCATATTTGAAATTTGTCGATGAAGTTGAGAGTAAAGGGAAAAAATCAGATTTATCGTAAATTGAGGTTTGCAAATATATAGAGATTGTATAATCTTATTTAGCAATGAATTATCTTTACATTTAATAATATGTACGATTATTGATCTATTAAGCTGTTTTCAGATATTTTATGTGATAGCCCTACTAATGATAAATTTCAAATAGTCATCTCTAAAAACCCAATATTGGTCATTTGGAATTTTTTTGCCTCGTAGTGTACAATCAATATTTTTATTTAATGAGAACTGTACATATATTTATATTATTTCTAAAGTCATTACACTATACATAAATTTGTTCAGAATAATGATTATAAAAGGAATTAATAGATGTGGTGTTTGCATCTACAAGCAAGGGAGATAATCGAACGGGGCAATCATTTCAATGTCTATCAAGTACATGTTGAACTACCCTATCTAATATATAAACTGGATTTGACTGTAAAATTTGAAGTATTGATGCATTAACATAATTTTATGTTAAAACGGGTTGCATAAACATGTTGCACTGTTGACAAATTTTCAGTAAGTACCATATGCCTTTATTAGGCTAGCCAATAAATCCTTACACTTAGACAATACACACAGGTATAAACAAACAATCATGTTCAACAAGAAGCTGTATGATGTACATTGCAGGAAGCAATACCTAATTTTTCAAACTTTTCTTAGTGAGGGGGTGCTCTCAAACCCCCTAGCGTATAAGACAAAAACTACTCTTAAAAGTAGAAAACTACTCTCAGTCAAGGAAGAAAACTACTCCTATAGGTCAACAGAGGTAAACAGGTCTGAATTCATGACACCTAATGAATATTGACTATCAATTACTAATAAATACAAGTCTTTATTAAAACAAAAATATCTATAGATTTGGTTAACCATGCAGATCACAATTCTCCCTTTTTAAACGTTTCTTCCCTTGACTAATTAGTACCATGTCTCTTGGTATGATTCCCCCCCTTTTCTATCATTGTTTATACTTCTTTATGAAAATAGAAATTGCTATACTGTATATAAAATGTTGTGATCTTTAAATAATTGTTTATATTCTGAACTAATAAAATGTGGTTAATTAATAATTCATGCATATTTTAAAGATTTTTTGTTTGTTATAATAATGGCAGTTTGTCAAGCGACTCCTGATTTTCTTGATTTTGAGCTGTTCCTAATTTTTTCATGAATTTGTTAGATAAATTCCTGATAACTCCTGATTTTGAACTTTTTCCCCACAAAAAAAATAACATAATAATATGTTGAAATTATTTTAATGTAAAGCATCTTATCAATAAAAGGAGGTCAGGAAAATGGCCTTTTAGCCTGCCAATTACATTCTGACATTCTGATAATGACCTTCATCAGGAATCAAAAACACCATGCTTAAATTTATATATTATGGCCTGAAAGCTCTTACTTAGAGGGGAGGAAGGTGGCCATTTTTTGGGTTTTTGGTATGGTTTTATCACTTTTTATATAAAAAAAAAATTCTTGATAATCTCCTAATTTTTAACTAAAAACCCTCCTGATTTCCTAATATTTAAGCCAAAAAGTGCTTGACACACTGTAATGGTACCCTATACTACACGTATAGAGAGTGTAATAATGTTTTTGATCGATCCATCATTCCGTTAAATTGTCTGGTTACCACCATTCAACCTCTTTTAATATACTTAATTTATCAGTTTTATTAGTAGATGAATTCCTAGATTATGATGAAACTGATCTATTTGTATTTTTTCTATATTTTAGATGGCACTGCAGTTGGCATACTACAAGTTATATCAGAAAGTGCCCAAAACATATGAATCTGCTTCTACAAGGTAAAATTCTGTGAAAACAAAATACAATGATGTTCTCGTTTTTAATAGCCCATGGCCAGGTGTAGAATGAGCTGTACTTTAACGTTTTGCATAATTACTGCTCCCCCGACTGTTACAAAATGTAACCTACAAGCAGTATAGAATGATAAATTTCAGTTTCATTTGAATAGTTATCACAGGAATGTTATTTTAGTACAAAATGTACTAGAAAAGTAATGCAAATTTAAAAGTACAAAATTTACAGTTAGAGAATGTCCTCGGTTGTGTAATAGTTAGCATGTTCATCTTGAGTTTGGTAGACTGAGGGTTCAAACACAAATAGGGTCAAACAAAGACAACAGAATTGGTATTTGCTGCTTCTCAGCTAAGCACCCTTAAGGAGTAAGAGAGAGCAAGGACTGATTGGCTCAGAGTCGAGATAATGTGTCTGAGTGTCTACATGTTTTTTTTTTTTTTTTTTTTTTTTTTTTTTTTTTTTTTTCTTCTCAACTGCAAAATACATCAATACAGAATATAGTACAATAATATAATAACATATAAAACATTATACAATCTATATAATAAAGTGTAATTAAATCTTCTTACAATCTTTTCCAGTATATAATCATATAATGTATATTGCAGGGGAGGTTTTTTTTAGAATAGAAAAATGAGAAAAGAGGTATTTTGCAGAGTTTAAAATTGTTTACAATTGATATGTGATAAATATATTTTTTTATATAATTAAGAAAAAAAAAGTAGATAAGAATTTTAGTGTATTTAAAAAAAATAATAAAGACATTGAGAAGATGAGGTTGTACTTTATATTGGCATTTATACATGTATGTAAAACTTTTATGGTCTGGCCTGGTGCATTCAATCAATTGGACTATAACACTGTACCCGATATACAAAAGTATTATTTGGATGGATCAAATATCCATATTGTTTTAATTACCCGGTAATGAGTATACTATAGTATAATGAATATAAACCAGAAAAATATATTTAGATAGACTATATCAGTTAATATTTAATGTTGTCTCTATGGAAAGGGAATTTACAGAAGAATAACAAAAAAATTGTTAACAATCCTCAAACAGTTTTTCAAAAGTACTCCAGTGTAATTGAAATTCTGCAATTCTTTGATTTCTGACAGCAATCATTTTTTCAGTTTTATATAAATCTATCAAACAGGCTTTAAGCGAATGAAAGGATAATTTTTTCTTCAGACATCTGTTGGTATATATATAGTATTTTATTTTTAGTAAAATGGCATTGTAAACATCATCTTTATATACTTTATCAACATCACCAAAAATTAGAGTCTTCTTTAAAAATGTTTGGTTTATGTCTTTGTCACCAAACCAAGAATTTACTTGCCCTAGAAGATTTTGTACATTTTCACATCCCCAAAAAATGTGTTCAATGGTTTCATTTTCCTTCTGGCAAAAATTACAATTGGCATCATCAATAATTTTAATTTTTTTCAGGAAATAATTAGTAGCCAGAATATTGTGGTTTATTCTAAATTGAAACCAATGTAGTTTTGTACATGCTGTAACTTTAAATGGGAGTATATAAATTTTTTTCCACTCATTTGAATTAATATCGAAAACTGTATTCCATTTTCTTTGAGCTGTAGGAACACTACTAGTGTCTACATGTTAACGAGCTAGCACTATAAAAAAATCCAACTCGGCAAATTGGCATAGTACAAAAAACATGATCAAGTAAGATGTTCTTGCTTATGATATAGCTGAAAAAATGCTCACTTGAGAGTTAAGCAACAATCGCTCACTCACTCTTATCTTTGTTTCAGGATATTTAGTGATGGTAGTTAAACAACAATCGCTCACTCACTCTTATCTTTGTTTCAGGATATTTAGTGATGGTAGTTAAACAACAATCGCTCACTCACTCTTATCTTTGTTTTAGGATATTTAGTGATGGTAGTTTAGCAACAATCGCTCACTCGCTCTTATCTTTGTTTCAGGATATTTAGTGATGGTAGTTAAACAACAATCGCTCACTCACTCTTATCTTTGTTTCAGGATATTTAGTGAAGGAAGAACAGAAACAATCCGTCCTGTGTCTGAATACTCTGCACAGTTTGTTAAGAGTATGTTAAGTGAGAGTGCTACAAGAGAACAGAAGATCATGCTACTGAGAAAGGCTGTACAGTATCAAACACAAATCAAGATGGATGCCTGCTGTGGCTTAGGATGGGATCGACATCTTATAGGCTTGTTCTACTGCTGTCAGGAAATGAAGATGACACCTCCAGCCTTATTCAGAGATAAGGTATATAGTGTTAAATTAGAGGAAATTTGTACGATAACAAAGGTGACATCATTATAGCCACTATCGCATATTATGATAACAAATGTGACATCATTATGGCCACTATCGCATAGTATGATAACAAATGTGACATCATCATAGCCACTATCGTATACTACGATAACAAATGTGACATCATCATAGCCACTATCATATGGTACTATAACAAAGGTGACATCATCATAACCACTATCGTATGGTACAATAACAAAGGTGACATCATCATAGCCACTATCGTATGGTACGATAACAAAACTGACAACATCGTAGCCACTGTCATATGGTTGTTAAATTTACTTCTATCTATGTAATGAGTCAATGGTCAAGTTGTGAGTTTTGATTCCCACCTATTGTGATGTGTACTGGATACAAATTGATGTGATCAAATTTGTCAGTGACTTGCGGCATGTTGGTTGTTTTCACAGGGTACTCCTGTTCCTCAGTCAATAAAACCAACAAGCGTGATATTAAGAAACTCCAAAATATATTGATTATAAAAATTCATTTTTATTTCTTTTTGTAAACAAATACATGTTCTGTAAACAATTGATTTATATCCCTCAACTGCTCTTCCTTATATATTTTCCCCCCTGACAATCACATTGATGTTGTTTCACACCCAATTCCAAATCATTTCTTATTAATTAAAACAAAATTATTTGATTTGCCTATCTGTAAACATTTCAAAAGTTTATAAACTGTAGAAGCAATTACGGTCATCCCAAGATGGCGGACGTGGAATCAGGTAAGAATCTTTTTTGTCGATTAAATTGTTTCTGTAATGTATTTTAAATGGCACATGGATTGGTATGATAGTAATCTATGAACTTATCACAAGGAAATCACAAATTACGACTGAAAAATGTATATGAAAGAGAAAATCTGATTTAAAAAAATCGCTAAGATGATGGTAACTGAAAACTGAGATGACCGTAATTGCAGTTTTCAGTTACGGTCATCTTAGCGATTTTTTAAAATCGGATTTTCTCTTTCATATACATTTTTCAGTCGTAATTTGTGATTTCCTTGTGAAAAGTTCATAGATTACTATCGTACTAATGCATGTGTCATTTAAAATACAATATAGAAACAATTTAATCGACAAAAAAGATTCTTACCTAATTTCATGTCCGCCATCTTGGGATGACCGTAATTTACAGTTACGGTCATCAACTATACCCCAGTGATTGTCTAAATAATGACAAAAGGATCAGACACAAGTTTTTCAACTTAGTATTGTCTTCTCCATATAAGAAAGTGATATGAACCCAGTCTTTGCAAATAGGATTATCTAGAGATGGGCCCCGAAATTTTTTTTTGTCATTTCAATCCAATATGTCTGCCATGGGATATAATAGATTTTGATTGGCTGAGGTATGAAATAAAATATTCTTGGAACCACAATAGTTGTTTTAGTCAAGAATGATATGAACGGTCCTCAAAATATTTATTTATTGCATGAAAATATAAAAAAAAAATTATTGGATTTTAACCAGAAATTTACAGAAATGGTCTCTTGTTTAAAATTTAATACATAGAACCTGATATTCGATGAACTACTATTACAAAAAATTATTTGATTTTTCCTTCTTTTTCTCCAGAATTTCTTTGCCCCTGATATCCTAAGTACATCACAGACACCTACTAACTATTCAGGCTTTTGGTCGTTAGAGACCTCCTGTATGGGAGGAGGATTCTTTTCCACATCATTTGAAGGCTATGGGGTGTCTTACATGATTTATGGAGAAGATCTGAGTAAGTATTTTTCTTTTATAATATAAAGATTTTTCTTCAAGTAATGATATATAGAATAACGAGAGTTTTAAAGGTTGAGACAGACATTATCATTAGTATCACAGCGAGTTTGGTGATAATGTATGTCGAGACCTTCAAAACAACCATAGGCCTAGAAACTTAATTGATCCCAAGATGTTCCTCCCTTGCTCATTTTTGTGTTCATCGAAAAGCCAAGATGGCCACCACAACAAGACAAAATTGAACATTGGATTGATTTTAAGAAGACAGAACACACTATCGCTACCCATGGGGGAAACACCTGTATCTGTATCTGTGCTACCATAACTTTATAATATATAAACAAGAGGTCCAGTATCTTAGATACACCAAACTGTCCTTGTGGTCACATCTATTAAGCAGTCGCTTGTATTAAAAGATCACATATATCCTGTCCTATCATAAAAAAATCATATGAATTGAACCTCTTAAGATGTCACCTGTCTGAGAAGACCACTTTTTCTTTGTTCCAAAGATGACCTCTTTATACAGGTTTGACTAATTAAGTTAAGATACCTTTTAGGCCATGCAAAGTTAATTTCTTGGTTCTCAGGCCCGCCCGCATGTGGAAATTCGTCGCCGCATTGCCGATTTTTTTGCAACAATAGTAAAAAAAAAAATTTAAATGCGGTAGCGCTGTCCGTACGGAAAAAACAACCGCATCCGTTTTTTCTCTTATATCGCGTGGTCGGTGAAACGCTTTAAAACGCATCATGCTTAAATGAGATTTAAAGCATCGTTATGACAATGCATAAATAAAAAACGTGTTTCCGTTTGACATTTAGACAAAATGTCAATCGTTTCTGTGCAAATTCGGCACAAATGTTTGCCAGTTTTACCAGGAAACATAATAGGGGGCTTCTCCGAAGCTTGTACCTTATTGGAATTGTTTATGGAGATAAAAAATGGTACGTTGGGACCAGCGGATTGGACGTTTCCATAAAAANAAAAAAGAAGAAAAAATGCCTCCCGCATCACTTTTTACAGCAGTAAAAGGATAAAAAAAAATGCCGCCCTCCCTCATCAATTTTGACAAAAAAGGGCCTGAGAACCAAGTAATTAACTTTGCATGGCCTTAGAATCTCTTGTTTTTATAAATTGAGCTTTGCTATAACCACGGTAATGCAACTCTCATTTATATACAATAAACTTATCATTATACCCTCGCTCCCCGGAGGGGGAGGAGGGTATACTGTTTTACCTCTGTCCGTCTGTCCGTCCTTCCATCCGTCCCATGATATTTTTCGTCGCATTTTTCTCAGCAACTATTGATAGCAGAGATCTGATATTTGGTCACAAGCTTCATGTAGGTATGCCATATTGTGGGAAGCGTTTTTGGTTCCGTCAGATTCCTACTTCTTGTTTGCCGACTCAGTTGGCTTTTATACACATTTAATATATATATGCACATTTTTCGTCACATTTTTCTCAGCAACTATTGATGGCAGATATCTGATATTTGGTCACAAGCTTCATATAGGTACCCCATATCGTGGGAAGTGTTCTTGGACCCATCAGATTCCTACTTCCTGTTTGCCAACTTTGTTGATTTTTATACACATTGAACATATATGCTAATTTTTTGTCACATTTTTCTCAGCAACTATTGATGGCAGAAGTCTGATATTTCGTCACAAGCTTCATATAGATACCCCATATCGTGGGATGCGTTTTTGGACCCGTCAGAAGAGCGGGGGTATCATAAGTGAGCATTAGCTCACAGTTCATCTTGTTTTATCTATTTTACATATGAATGTATTGTTATGATATTGTATTAAATAATTGTACAGTTAAATCATAGATATATATATATTTATATTTATATTGCAGTTAAATTCCATGTGTCTTGCAACTCAAATTGTACCTATACATCAGCACCAAAGATGGCCGATGCTATAAATGAAGCTATGAATGAGATGAAAGAACTTTTGCAATAATACCTTTGGTAGGTGGTACTGTGGAACTATGAATTTATTGTGTTTCTTCTAAAATTGTAAATTACTTAATGTCTATTGTAAACTGGATGACATTTGTGAATTTTTTATTTATTTATTTTTAAGTTTACAAAAACATGCAAATGTATATTTTGATGTTTCCATGGTATTTATGTATCATTATATTATTGTATGAAGATGGATTTACCCTCCAAAAAATAAGTATCTGATCAATTGTGCTAAAGGTATTTGTATAAAAAAAATTATTTGGTTTTGAAGTTGATTGTTATTTTAACTGAAAAATAAGGGGAGATAAGTTGATTGTTATTTTAACTGAAAAATAAGGGGAGATAAGTTGATTGTTATTTTAACTGAAGAATAAGGGGAGAGAAGTTGATTGTTATTTTAACTGAAGAATAAGGGGAGAGAAGTTGATTGTTATTTTAACCGAAGAATAAGGGGAGATAGCCACTGAAACTGAAGAACATTCATCAGTTAAAACTATTTGTTTCAAGTATGATCCGACTTTTATTCTGTTGTTAACTTTTACCATAGAACTGTTCTTTTTTATCAAAGAATTATTACAAAATATTTTAAAATGAAATTTTTATATACATTAATAGTCTATTTTGTTTATGAATACATTATTTTTCTTCAAGCAAAAAAGGGATTTTGCTTACCTATTGTTATATGCTTAAATATTTTTTTAATTGTATATGGAATAAAAATTTCTGTAAGAAATAGATAAAATTGTTGCCTTTCTTGTTAATTCATGTGGATTATTTTCTTGTGTAACCATAATAGCACACAACATGTTTACCACTTTGTTTTAGTCTTTAGTTATATAGAAAATATGTGTATGAATAGTGGACAACCCAGAAAAACAATGTGGAACTATTTAATTTTGATTGTCTTAATGTTCTGTATTTTGCTAGACTTTGTTGTCTGGGTATAAAATGAGGAGTACTCATGTATCGGCCATTTATCTTGTTACATGTAAATACTCTGAACATATTTGTTTGTCATGTTTTTCATATAGTGACTTTGATTAACATACAAGTTGCTCAGTAAATATAGAAGATGCTTTTTTGTTATGTTGGTGATATTATAATTTATTGATAAACAATGTTAGGTGAATTATTTATTGAAAATACCTCTATATAATATGAAAAACATAGAAATTATCTGATGCAAATGACAGATTTGATTGGCTGTAACTGTCAGCACTAAATTCATTAAGTATACATAAATACAAAACTATTAAAGACACAGTGTACAGCACAGGCAGGAGCTAAAAATAAAACAATTTTTAAATTATTTCATACAAAGTTGTGGAATTATCTTCAAAACCACTAACTGATAAAGTATAAGTATAAATGTAAAATAACAGGAAAAACTTTGACCTAGCTTTACACCTTATATGGAGCTATTCAAATGACTTATTCATGAATATTCATATCAGTTGCCTACATTTTCCACTCGTCACAATGCATATGGTTTTAGCTTTTTTCATTATCATTGGTTTACAAACAAATATGTTAGTCATTTCAGTTGATATTATTTTAACTATTGAATTATACATATATTTATTTTTATCCTGCACATCACATATTTTTAGAATTTGATTTTTTAAAGTGCAATTGTATATTATTTTCCAGTTTTCATTTTTTATAGATAAATGATTTTGGAATATGGTATATTTATATATTATTATTTTTTTGTGTTACTATGTAGCTTTTTTTTTAGTTGATTTTGTTTTACACTTTTAATTTCTACAGTGTTTTGCTTGTTTAACTTGATTTAAGAGTTTTACCTTAAAGAGGAGATTTATGTGGTTGCATGTTACTGAATATCAATATATAAAACCAGATAGATTCAGACATACATCCATAACATTTGGGCAAAAGGAAAGATCCCTCTCACAAATCAGTCCTAGATAACAAAAAAAAATTAATTGAAATTGTTTTTTTACTTTGATTTTATCATTTTTGTTTATAAGGCCATGCAAAGTTAATTACTTGGTTCTCAGGCCCTTTTTTGTCAAAATTGATGAGGGAGGGCGGCATTTTTTTTTATCCTTTTACTGCTGTAAAAAGTGATGAGGGAGGCATTTTTTTTAATTTTTTTTTGTGAAAAATATGGCAATGTATAAATCTTTTCATTACTTTATTG
The DNA here is from genome assembly GCA_002080005.1 of Gigantidas platifrons. Taxonomy (NCBI): domain Eukaryota; kingdom Metazoa; phylum Mollusca; class Bivalvia; order Mytilida; family Modiolidae; genus Gigantidas; species Gigantidas platifrons. The sequence goes on from MJUT01013697.1 coordinate 527,713, forward strand.
AAAATTTCAATTTTATTTCTTCCGATGGTGGCAGAAACATCACAAGTGGTTAATTTTTATGGAAACATCCAATCCGCTGGTCCCAACGTACCATTTTTTATCTCCGTAAACAATTCCAATAAGGTACAAGCTTCGGAGAAGCCCCCTTTTATGTTTCCTGGTAAAACTGGCAAACATTTGTGCCGAATTTGCACAGAAACGATTGACATTTTGTCTAAATGTCAAACGGAAACACGTTTTTTATTTATACATTGTCATAACGATGCTTTAAATCTCATTTAAGCATGATGCGTTTTAAAGCGTTTCACCGACCACGCGATATAAGAGAAAAACGGATGCGGTTGTTTTTTCCGTACGAACAGCGCTACCGCACTTAAATTTTTTTTTTTACTATTTTTGCAAAAAAATCGGCAATGCGGCGACGAATTTCCACATGTGGGCGGGCCTGAGAACCAAGAAATTAACTTTGTATGGCCTAATATGATATTTTTTATTTTGGGTTTGAACAACTTTTCACTGATTTTGTTTTTTAACCAGATGAATTAGATATAGCTTATGCTTTTATACATTCAAAACATTTTTTCCTTGTTCCTTTATGGCAATGCCTGTTCATCATAATCCATAATTAATTGGTTGTCTAAAAACAGATTTTGTTTTTCCTCCACACTTTGGTAATATCGTCATTGTTAAGTGTACATGTCAGTCAGCCATTTATCACTGCATATACATAAACCTCATTTTATGCTTCACTGACATTCAAATTTTTGTGTCACGCTTCCCTAATTCAGATTGGTTGTCAACAATTGGAGAGCTCATGAAATTTTCATCGTTCTTTTGATTGTAAAAAAAAATATAATATGGTATAGCATATTCATGTAGGTTCTATTGTCATAGTAACGAAAATACAACAAAAGTAAGACCAACAAGGAAACAACCTGCTACATATGTGGTAAATAATTATTTTCCCCCCAATACAGAGCAAGCAAAAATGTGATGATCAAGTTGTTGTGTTTTTATGCAAAAGTAAAAGTGGCTTATAGTACTGTTCAGTTTTGTGTTTGTTTGTTTGTTTTTTTTGTACTTAAATGTTAAGCTTTTGTCTATATCTATAGATACATATGACATACATAGTGCAGGAATCCTTTAGTTTTATAAGATATGGAGCAATGTGTTATTTTATCAATACTAATACCGGTACTTTAAAATTAAGATGATAAATGATATTTGTTACAAGCTATTTAAAGTTGAAGCTTAATTTTCCTATTGTCAGCTTGGTTGAACTAAACACAAATTCAAAAGAAAGAACCATAAACTTAAAACATGGGACCAATTTGATATTCCACTTTCCAGTTCTCTCCATGATATAACTGACAAGTTGCTGAGTTGGCATTAAACAACAATCCCCCACTCACTTTTCAGATTCAATCTTCTTCTAATTGACAATTTTCACTATAGAGCTTTCTGACAAGCATTTTAACGAATGACAACTCGAGAAATATTGTCCCCCCCCCCCACCTTACATTTGATATTGTTAGCATATGTTATGTTGATTGAATCTCTATAAATCTGTTTCATTTCATAATTAATATGTAATGTTAAATTAAAAACAATTATTACTGTTCAAACATAAAACATAGATGCCTTTGTTTAATTGACCATGTAAATCTGATGACAATACTTTTATTGTAAATTCAGCTCATTTAATTTTTATTTTTTTTTAATCGCTAGAAATTTTATCCTGTGTTCTTCATCTTTATCAAGCAACCTGGTGATTTATATTTGACCATTTCATTGAAGTTTTAGCATCACTTTATTTATGTCTTTATGTCAAGCTATTTGGTGATTGTATTAAGCTAGTTCATTCATTGAAATGTGAGCACCACTTTATTTATGTCAGTGCTACATGGTGATTACACCAGTTAATCAATGCAATTGATTGTATATGTAATAAAACATGTGTGTTCTTGTAATGTATTTGCCATTCTTTATGAGTAAGTTAGAGGCATGCAATTAAAACAAGCAAAATGTATATTTAACATGCTTTTAATAGTATTTCAATTATATCATAACGATCAGTTTTATTTATGGACGTCCAGGGGAGACCAATCTAACTGAAATTCGATATTAGTTGGAATTTTATATTTTTTAACATTTCAGATGATAATTGGGTTAAGGGTTAGGGTTATGGTGTTTAATGCCACTTTCAACAATATTTCAATTATATCATGGTGGTCAGTTTTATTGTTAGAGGAAAGCAGAGTACCAGGTGAAAACCACCGACCTGCTGCAAGTCACTGACAAACTTTATCATATAATGTTGTATTCAGTGCACCTCATCAAGAGTGGTATTTGAACTCACAACGTTAGTGGTGAAAGACACTGATTGCATAGGTAGTTGTGAATCCAACTACTATACGAACACGAACACAACCAAGACGGCACCCCAGATGATAATTGAATGTCCGATTTCATGAAAGATGGTTAAAACATGTTGATTATTAATCTGGCAGCAGCTTTCAGTGTGATTTGTATCGCTATAAACAGAACAACATGTATAACAGAATCTCCTATCAATTAAACAATCCTCTGGTTGGACCATTGAAAACCAACCAAATACACACGATTAGTTTATTCCTAAAACTTAATATTGGAGTCAACAATATTTTAAAACAAACAAATAGGTTTGTGTAGGACACTGACAGCTTGTATTTTAATACTTGAGGATTTGGAAGGGTCATCACTGACTGGTTGGGATGACAATGTGACTCCCTAACATGACCAAGGAGTGTGTAAATGTTTTTTTTTTACACCATTGGTGTCATATGGACCTGAAATTTAAATAGTGATTGGTCAAGCACATTTATCCAACAAACGCCAAATAATCAATTTGTCGGCTGTATTATGGCGAGAATAAGTTGCATTGAATGCATTAATAAATGTATATGAACTACCATAAGAATGTATCCATAAAGCCTCCATGAAAATTTGAGAAATGTTTTATCAAGCTTTTTATAGATATAGTTATATAGTGGAAGCTATATATGCAACAGTAAAATTAAATCTATTATGAAATGACTTTTCACTATTTTTTTTTTTATTGTGAATGCATATTGTCCAATATATTGTTTGATTCACCTAGACACACAGGGCCATATGGACTATTATCATCAATTTACACCTGTTGTTGTCTATCTGTGTGGTTCATCATAAGCATTATGCACTTTTCATTGAACCACTTGATTAAAAAAATTGATTAGAATGTGTATTGTATAGTCCTCTATAAAGTTTGCATTATGTTGATTAGAAATACAAATGGATGGCCACTGGTTTGACACACAGTGTAACAATGGATGGCCACTGGTTTGACACACAGTGTAACGGTTTGACACACAGTGTAACAATGGATGGCCACTGGTTTGACACACAGTGTAACAATGGATGGCCACTGGTTTGACACACAGTGTAACAAAGGACCTTATAGTGAGTAAGTAATGACTTTATTTCAAGAGGGTAACACAGTTAGCAACAATAATCTAATCTTCCCTGTGGCCCATACAGATTTCTCTCAGAAATTAAAAACCAGATTGAGCTCAAGTTTTATATTAATGATCAATGGAATGTCCTCCACACAGTTTTACAGAAATCAAAGAAGATGCCCACCACGGAACGTACTTAACATTAGAAAGATTGAACCAAAACAGTGTAATAAAAAATCATTAAAGCTACTTGACCATTTATAAAGTGAGGCGGACATTGTCATCAGATGCTTTTCTGTTGCCGATCGTATTTTGAATAGCCACATATCGGCTTCAGAAATTGAAGAAATGGTTAAAAAATTACCAAATGGTAAATTGGCTGGTATTGATTGTATTAAAATCGAATACATTATAAATACAATTATCGCGGTTTATGAACAATTATTTAATATTATTTTAAATACAGGCATCGTTCCGGATGCATGGACGGTGAGTATTATCCATCCAATTTATAAAAATAAGGGAGATTCAAAGGATCCCAGTAACTATAGACTGATTAGTTTGGTTAGCTGTTTTAGTAAGGTATTTACTAGCATTATAAATAACAGATTAGCTTCATAAGCTGATCAAGTACAACTGATTTCCGAATCACAATCCGGATTTAGA
>MJUT01013697.1:544728-560132 GCA_002080005.1 Gigantidas platifrons
AAAGACGGACAATAAAATGGCCAAAGACAAGGAATAAAAAGACAGACAATAAAATGGCCACAGACAAGGAATAAAAAGACGGACAATAAAATGGCCAAAGACAAGGAATAAAAAGACAGACAATACAATGGCTAAAGAAAAGGAATAAAAAGACGGACAATAAAATGGCCAAAGACAAGGAATAAAAAGACGGACAATAAAATGGCCAAAGACAAGGAATAAAAAGACAGAAAATACAATGGCCAAAGAAAAGGAATAAAAAGACAGACAATACAATGGCCAAAGAAAAGGAATAAAAAGACAGACAATAAAATGGCCAAAGACAAGGAATAAAAAGACAGACAATAAAATGTCTAAAGAAAAGGAATAAAAAGACAGACAATAAAATGGCCAAAGACATGGAATAAAAAGACAGACAATAAAATGGCCAAAGACAAGGAATAAAAAGACAGACAATACAATGGCTAAAGAAAAGGAATAAAAAGACAGACAATAAAATAGCCAAAGATAAGGAATAAAAAGACAGACAATGCAATGGCCAAAGACAAGGAATAAAAATACAGACAATAAAATGACCAAAGACAAGGAATAAAAGGACAGACAATAAAATGGCTAAAGAAAAGGATTAAAAAGACAGACAATAAAATGGCTAAAGAAAAGGAATAAAAAGACAGACAATAAAATGGCCAAAGACAAGGAATAAAAAGACAGACAGTAAAATGGCCAAAGACAAGGAATAAAAATACAGACAATAAAATGGCCAAAGACAAGGAATAAAAAGACAGATAATCCAATGGCCAAAGACAAGGAATAAAAAGACAGACAATAAAATGGCCAAAGAAAAGGAATAAAAATACAGATAATACAATGGCCAAAGAAAAGGAATAAAAAGACAAACAATAAAATGGCCAAAGATAAGGAATAAAAAGACAGATAATACAATGGCCAAAGACAAGGAATAAAAAGACAAACAATAAAATGACCAGAGATAAGGAATAAAAAGACAAACAATAAAATGGCCAAAGACAAGGAATAAAAAAACAAACAATAAAATGGCCAAAGATAAGGAATAAAAAGACAGACAATACAATGGCCAAAGACAAGGAACAAAAAGACAGACAATACAATGGCCAAAGACAAGGAACAAAAAGACAGACAATACAATGACCAAAAGAAAAGGAATAAAAAGACAGACAATATAATAGCCAAAGGAAAAGGAATGAAAATACAGACAATACAATGGCTAAAGACAAGGAATAAAAAGACAGACAATACAATGGCCAAACACAAGGAATAAAAAGACAGACAATGCAATGGCCAAAGAAAAGGAATAATAAAAGAACCACCTAGCGCATGAATGCGCGACGTATTCCCCCGCACTTGCATAATATTTATTTATAGAAAGCAGCCTTGCAGTCTTAATGTATAACATACTTACAAGCCACATGCAAAGATTATTCAAATCTATCCATGTTTACTAAAGTTATCACATAAACAAGACACAATTCTCAAAATTGGTGATTTTTCAACCAAACACTAACATTTTTCTCCAAAACCCTTGCTTCAAATATTTCCATGTTAGAACCCATACAAGATAACGATAATTACAAGCTACTTGCAAAATATTATTCAAATCTATCCATGTTTACTAAAGTTATCGCATAAACAAGACACAATTCTCAAAATTGGTGATTTTTCAACCAAAAACTAAGATTTTTCTCCAAAACCCTTGCTTCAAATATTTCCATGTTAGAATCCATCCAAGATAATGATAATTACAAGCCACATGCAAAAAAATATTCAAATCTATCCATATTTACTCAAGCTATCGCGTAAACAAGACCCAATTCTCAAAATTGTTGATTTTTCAACCAAAAATTAAGATTTCCCCCCAAAACCCTTGCTTCAAATATTTCCATGTAAGAACCCATCCAAGATAATGATATTTACAAGCCACACGCAAAAAATTATTCAAATTTATCAATGTTTACTAAAGTTATCGCGTAAACAAGACACAATTCTCAAAATTGGTGATTTTTCAACCAAAAACTAAGATTTTCCCCCCAAACCCTTGTTTCAAATATTTTCATGTTAAAACCCATCCATGATAATAATAATTACAAGCCACATGCAAAAAATTATTCAAATCTATCCATGTTTACTCAAGTTATCGCGTAAACAAGAAAGTGTGACGGATGGACAGACAGACAGACGAACAGACGGCCGCTAATACCATATCCCCTCACCGCTATCGCGGGGGGATGAAAAGACAGACAATACAATGGCCAAAGAAAAGGAATAAAAAGACAGACAATACAATGGCCAAAGACAAGGAATAAAAAGACAGACAATACAATGGCCAAAGACAAGGAATAAAAAGACAGACAATACAGTGGCTAAAGACAAGGAATAAAAAGACAGACAATACAATGGCCAAAGACAAGGAATAAAAAGACAGACAATACAATGGCCAAAGACAAGGAATAAAAAGACAGACAATACAATGGCTAAAGAAAGGGAATAAAAAGACAGACAATACAATGTCCAAAGAAAAGGAATAAAAAGACAGACAATACAATGGCCAAAGAAAAGGAATAAAATGACAAACACTGGTCTGTTAAACAGTATAGAGAAAAGTAAAGATTCACAGATATCCAGAAATTCCAGATTGTGGGTATCATCACGGGACTTGGCGTACATGGGAGAAAATATTAAACTGATTAATGAAATAGAGAATCGACTGAATAGTATTACATAATGAAGACTTTTTTAATATTCTTTTATTAATTATTATTATTTAATTGTAACGGATATGTTGGGCTTCCTTTTCATGTGAATCTGATATAAATCCTAATAACGATACATTGATATATTTTATACATCTCTAAGTAACAATGGGAAGCGTGATCAGATGCAAATCATCCAAAGTAATCAATTAAAGCATATATTATACAGTTGTATGATACAGTGATCTAAGGCTAATAACAATACATGTAGCTATATTTCTTTTTTTAGCCTGTCATTTAAGCTTCTAAACTGTTTGTTACATATCATCATCCTCGTCAGGGGAACGTTTTACTAAGGGGTATATTATATTATTGTATATATGTCATAATCATTATGTTCACGAATATGTTTTTGCTATGTCTTAGGCTAATAGGAACCCTTTGCCTATATCATCCCCCTCTTCTAGAGTAAATGTTGATTTTCCTGTATAATAACCATGACCAGAAACTTCAACTACAACAGCGTTATATTCTCCATATTTAACTTCCCTAACCGGTTTAGCATTGAATGTTGAGCCAGTTGGACTTTCAAATGTTCTTGTTTGTCCTAGTCCTATTAAGTTTCTCCCAAATTGTTGAGCTATCCTAGCCGTCACACCAGATCCACAGGGTGCACGACAAAACTACAAGTTAAAAAAAACCCACAATGGTAATAAAAGCATATGAAGGAGAATAAAATTAAAACATAGATATCAAAGTTAGTGTGCACAACGCCTTCATCAGGTACGGCGCTCAAATGTCAACAGATTGGATATATAGTCAAATGATCTAAACAGGATGGCAAAACTCGTCTAAGGTCATCTGTGACTGTGGAAGGAGAAACCTTAGTTTTAATAATAAAATAAAGAATGCATATACATGTAAAGGCCACGACTTCATCAAGAAAACCAAAATACAAATTAGTTCAATTTATACTCTTAAAAGTCGTATTATACATCAATAAAACATTTCGTTAATAAGAAGATTTTGAAGATACCAAAGGGGTAATCAGAATGGCCAAAACAAAGAGGACAAAGGGACAAATCAACGATCTACAAAACATACACATAAAACTAAAGATCGAGTAACACGAAACCCCACTAAAACCCGAGGTAGAACTCAGGTGCTCCGGAAGAGTGAGCAGTATCTGCTCCACTAGTGGTATCCGTCGTGTTAATCTAGTTACATACCCGGTGATAAGTCATGAATGAGCTAAGGGTCGGGATGTGCTTACCACAAATAGAACATATCCGTGGTCATTTGTCACACAGATATTCCACAAGGTATACGCATATTTGTTCGCTAGGATTTTGGGTAAATTTAGATAATTAGTCGGAGGTATCTTATAGTTACAGTTATGTAAAATAATGGATGCAAATATAAATTAAATTCTTTGTTCTCTAAATTTCCTCGTCGATCTTGTAATTATCAGGTAGACATAGTTGCCAACCAGAAATCATGTCATGACATGACATGAGATGCCAAAAAGCGTGTAAAAACGCGTGACGAGATTTTTTAACTGTAATCATATAATTTGATGATTTTGTGTTGTCTTTATTCCATTATCCACGTATCCTTTGTTTTTTCATCAATTAAAATCTTTCAAATAAAACAAATTATTACTGTAAACTTTTATTATACTGTACAGTTGCCTTTTTGGCTGATTGCAATACCTCAGCACTTGGTGCATATTCATAACAATGGTGATTTTGATTAAATTTGCATGATAACATTGAGCAAAGTGTATCATTCTTCAATTCAGATCTAAATTCAGTATGAATATTTTTAACAATTGAGAATGCTCTTTCACAATCAGCATTACTGTTAGGTAGGACTAAAAGGGCTTAAGCCAGTTTTGACAATACATTGAATCGTTTTCTGTCTTTAAAAATGTCCTTTCTTTGAAATTTCATTAACCTTTATATCACCCAAGCCTACGGTCGACTCGGCACGTGACTAAAGTTTACCTGTTACAAAAGTTTCTAGATCCCCAAAAGCACGCTTTGATCCATAATATATTACCAATATGTGGAAACCTTTCTAGATTCTCATTCACGTGAAAAATGTGTGTACAAAGAAATGTGTATCCACTTTAATTAAAGGTAAACAAGTTTCAAGTGATTCTGAGTTTTAGCATGTCTGATTACATCACTTTTGGCAGAAGATCCAATGTAAATATGTGAGTTAGAAAGGGTGCAAAACGCATTGCTCGGCACTCGATCGCTTCCTTTTAGTTGTATCCACCTAAACTCCGATTCCCAATCTTTCACATCTTTTTGATAGGTACAGAAATATCGGATGGAGAAATCCCGAGAATCGCGGTACAGCTAAAAATCGGAAATTTATTTTTATGAAAATGCGTGTAATCGCGTGTGAAGTCTTGGAAAGCGTGTACCCGGCGTGTGAAGAAAAAAGCGCGTGTAAACAGGCAAAAAAGCGTGTATTACACGCGAAAAGCGTGTGAGTTGGCAACTATGGGTAGAGATAATAATGGAGACTATTCTAACTCATTCTCACGGAACTGCGGCAATTTAAGGAAAACAATTCTCAAGAATTGTCAAGAAAAACGAATTTATAGGTTTACTATACTGGCCATTAAAACCCAAAATATTTTCAACGTTTGATGATGTTTTCATAATAACAACGAACCACCTGTACAATGATTTCTTAGCAAATGTGAAAATAGGCATACATTTATTTATTTGTTCTGGTTGTACATAAAATTGAGCATATGTATTCTACAATGGGTTTAAAATGTGACTAGAAGTGACCCACAATAAAATATACCAAGATTTCATCGCTGAAGCGCTTATTTTGTTTCAAAACATGGATTTCAATAACATAAGTAGAGCAGAGATATGTTCATTTCTAAAATGCTGTTATCTTTCATTTGCCTTAAAATTACACACTGATATTATATTAAATAAATGAGTGGCTATAAATACCTTGTAACATTCCTTTTTTTACCAGAACGAGAACATTTGCTTTAGCAATTAACTTATTTATCAATCTTGTCCCGTAAGTTCATAGAGTTGTCCCGTTGATTATAACTTTGCAAGATGTTACATTATTTCACTGAAAAAAAAACGTGTTCTTTAAAGAAATGTTTTCTGTTTTACTGCTTAATAATAAACATACAATGTATCAGTCTCTCTTTGTCCACAACATCTATAACAAAATAATGAAGGAAATACATATCAAAGTCTTGAAGTGTTTTAAACGGTAAATATTCACATGAGACATTCTAGTTTCGCGAAGACAATACATTTTAGTACACAATTCAGAAATAACTAAACGGAAAACTGAAACATATAAATTTCGAACTCTTTGATGCAGGTCAAACAGAGCCTAGATCATCAATAATTGTCAAAACTACTTGTCCCGTAGATTAGTTAGACTTGTAGGCCTCATTAAACTCCATCACATCATCAGAAACGAAGAGCATCCGGCCACCTTTTCTAGTAACTGCTGGATACTCGATTTTACTAAGGATATCTTTGCTCTATAGCCGTACCCTGTTGTGTTTATTTTGTCATGGAAATATTTTAACCACCTTACAACTCTGAACAATAAAGTATGTGTTTACGGTCTTGTCACTAAGGCCGTTTTCTAAAACCTTTCCAATGTAGCAGATTTTATCATACGCTGCTAGACATAAACTTGTAATTTCTGCATTTTCTACAAAGGAGTAACGTTGTTATCATTAGAACAGTTTGATGTTACCAACAGGGTAATCAGAAACCCTAAAAAAAGGACAATGATCTAGAAAACACTGCACAGAAAACTAAAGATTGAGCAACATGAACCTCACTAAAATCCGGGGGTGAACTCAGGTGCTCCGGAATGGTAAGCAGTTCCTGTCCCTCTACCGGCACCCGTCGTGTTACTCTTGTAACAAACTCGGTGATAAGTCATGAATCAGGAAAAACACGGATTGCGATTACGACAAATGGAACGTATCCGTGGTTATTTGTGGCAACGATATTCCGTAGCGGCTAGCCAAGTCCTGGTGGCGACCGTAAAACTTTTGAAGTGATGACTTCAATTTAAACACTGGGAACCCTTGGCTTAGTAGCTTCCTTGTTAGCAGCAACCCACTATCAAGGAAATCATGGTAAGAACTACGAGCTCTGAAGTATCGGATCAACTAAGAGATAGATACTCCATATGCAAGTGCTGCTTGAATGTTGCTACATCCATAAATTATGGGAAAACTGAAATCTTCTCTTCTATGGTAAAATTTCGTTTTCGATGTGTGTATCTCACCTAGATTGTTCAGTCTGTTTTAGCAACTCAACTGTGTGCCACTCACATGCAGATATTCCATGGAATCCGTCTGCACTATTACAACAAAATATTCCCATTTCTAGAAAACAAATATTAATGTATTTCAAAATAATGACCAAATGCTATTGTATAAATATTATTAATTGTTAAATAATAAATATTAAAGCCATCAAATTCAGACAGTTTTCAACACAATACTTTTATGTATTATTATACAGTAGTCTGCATACTACGGGACGAACACTTTTAATTCACTCGTTCCCATAAACAAAACTGAAATCTGTACTGGTCAAAATTATACGTTTGCTCCTTTAAAAACTGTCATTGATTGTACTTGTGCCTGAATCGTTCTGTGATTGCATTTTATTCTGCAAAGTTTTTAGCACTGACTATACAGATATTGCATCGGATCACAGGTCTTCCGTTTTATTGCAAGTTAAATGTGCCAATTGGACAATATAAAGCCGATTCTACTGAACGGCCACCGTTGTTAGGATGGAATAAAGCTACAATAGACAATTTAGTAAATTACCAGCTACTAGTAAATGTTGGAGCTAAATCATTGTGCGAACAGTTCAACTGCATTGATTCAGTGTCGGACATAGAAAAATAGAATACGGTAATAACAGATTTGATGCTATGAAAGAATACCGACTAAGGATTTTAATTCAAAATTTAAACCATATTGGACTTCTGAAGTAAGAGAAACCTATAAGACAACTCGTAATAAATGAATGTAGGCCCCGTGGAATGGAACATGAATCGTATCGTAGCTATAAAGCTGGAAAGAGACTTTTTACGAACACCCAAAACTCCGGTTTTTACAATTACCAAACCGAAGTATGTCGGGAAATAGATGAATTCGCTGAATGTGATATTCATCTCTGTTGGAAGCTTTGGAAATGACATACCAAAAGAAGCATTCAATTTGCAAGGAATTACGGACTAACAATATAGCGTACAGTGATCCTACAGAAATAGCCAATGTCTTTTCTGATTACTATCGTGAAATTTCCGATTCCAACGATGAGCATTATTCGGATGGATATGGTAGTATTTCAGATAAAATTGAGAATCATATCCTAAGCAATACATTTTCTTCAGTTTTATGACGTTGATATCGGTGTTGAATTACAAAAATCTTCGGATGTAGATAAAATCCAAAATGAACAGTTCAGATACGCAGGACAACAATTTTTGATATTAATTACTAATTTGTTCAGTGCTATTGTTACAGTAGGTCATATTCTTACAATATGGAAGAAAGGACTTGTTATACCAGTACATAAAGGGGGATCAAAGCCGTCACATAAAGGGGGATCAAAGCGTCACATAAATGTTAATCGTACAGACCTATTCCACTTTTATGTTCTTTTTACAAACTTTTTGAGAAGATTATTCTCAAGAATTCATTATTGGATTGAAACATTTTCAGTTATATTTCCAAACAAGCAGCAGCAAGGATTCACCAAATCTTTAAATTGTATTACAGCGACTTTTACTCTGTCTGAAGCCATATTGTCTGCTTTCGAACTTTATAGTACCGGTATATTTGCTGCCTTTCTTGACATTATGCGGGCTTTTGATACGGTTTGGCATGCAGGACTCGTTAATAAACTGAAAACCCTTGGTATTAAGGGACTCCTACTGCGAATAATTAATCAATGTTATACTGACATAAAGAGCGCAGTTTTCGTAAATGGCGTAACATCAACTATAAACTTTAGTATATTTAATTCCAATTTTGTACTTTATAATTGAAATTGTTATTTGTATATCTCTGTACAAGAGGAATTAAAGAATATATATATATATAATGTCTAGTTTACCTTCATTTATAAAGTGGAATCGTTAATAATAAAACTAGGGTCTATGTTAAGTCTTCATATTATAAACATTTTATTGTTACCAAATTTGATGAAATTTGAAGAAAAAAAAACAGGACTGAAAATGTTGTGAAAAAATCCTATAACTAACACAAATGAACTGTAACCTGTTTGACAACAAATTATAGGACAATCTGTATATCTGTTGCTGATGCGATTTCTTGACGATGATGATATTGTTTTCCTATAATAATTCTAATATAGCACCTGAAACTGCTTTAAATTATTTGCATCTGATCCATTGGTTGATCCATCGAGGAAAACATATTAAAATTACCTTTATTACATGCAGTATAATAGAATCATAATATGATGATCCTGAATACATAGCAAACTAGCTAGAGGCTCGGTAGGCTGAGCCCGTGTCGTTCAGCTGCCATTTTGGCCGGTTTGAGGAAACTATACAGAACCTTCCATAGGTGCTTTCTTCCAAATTTCAATTAATTTGGCCAAATTGTTTTTAGAGAAGATTTTTTTTAATTGGCCAATCACAAACAAGAACTGCATATGGATGCCATGTATGATCGGCATGATCATGGAAATTTTATACACGATCTCCCATACATCATACCTACAAAGTAACAATTCATTGTGCCTTTTAGTTTCAGATGAGACGATTTGTTTTAATTTCAGCCAACCAGAAACAGTGAGTGATTGTTGCTTAGCGCCAACTCCGCAATCTATCACCTATATCATGGCGAGAACAAGTTAATACGGTTGTTTCGAATCATTTCCATTCCGTCAAAACTTTTTATTTCCGTCTGCCAAACCACGTGATTTTGATGGAATGTTAGGCACTGGACTTCCGGTGTCAATGTACACAACAAAACCACCAATCGATAAGTGCCGTTTCGTTTTAACGCGGTGGAGGACATTTCAGCGCTTCGATAGGACATTTGAGAGAGAGAAAAATCGGACGTTTTAGCGCCAAATTAACCCATTTGAGCGCGGATTTTTAACCCATTTGAGCGAAAATAAAAAACACCATAGCCTATTTGAGCGCTGGAATTTTTTGAGCAAATTATTAATCTCAATACCTCTTCTGTTCGCCAGACTTAGCAGTCTCATAACAACTAGTGTTAAGAGATTAGACTTAATCTGTTACTCCTGTTTGCCACGGGGAGGTAGAAGGAGGATTTTTAGCAGGATCTAATATTTAAAAAATATTTATTAATATAACACAGAGAAATATACATTTAAAGCACTAAAATCTGTTTAAAGTGTCACACTTAGAAGCACACAAGATTTTTTTTTTTTACATTTTCTGTAAAAGACAGATATCAATTACATTATTTTATTTATATCAAAGACTTCAATGTACAGACAATTACTTCTTTAAAATTAAATTTGCTTTATTTCTTTATTTACTCCTGTCAGCATCATAAAAGGAAAACTACCTTTCTTGATATATTTCTGTTATCAGAGACAGTGAGGTATAGAACACCAGTATTTACTCAGCCGTTTTCTTGGCGTCTCCATATCACAAATACTTATAATCTACCGCATCTACGACTATGATATATTGACGTTGTCACAGTAATAGTGTATACACCGGAAATAGTCTGCCTAACATTTCAGACGTCCGATGACACGAAAAAGACGGAACGTGATCGGAATTGACATGATTCGAAACAACCGTTTTGTCAATGATATAATGATGAGGTCCGCTTTGTACTAGACTAACACGCTTTATAGTTGGATTTTTTAGTGCTAGCTCAGTGAAACAAGTCCGCTGATATATGTCGCTCCACTAGGACACAGGTTATTCTGATTCTGAGCCTCTGCCTCTATGTAGTCGCCATCAATAGGTTGATGGTTCTACTACTTTGGGTGTGCGTAGGACAAAGATAAATAAAAAAAATTGAAAAGTGCTATATAATATTTACAGGTGCAAGTAAAAACAGACTTTATCACTTATTCCATCTGGCTGATGAGGACCTTGAAGGTTTCAGTGGCAACGTTGGCTGGCAGTGAATTCCTTTCCCGTATACCCGTAGTCCTCGGAAAAAATATTCTCTCCTGAAGGTTGTTGAGCTTGCTGGGACTTGGGAAGATCTATCATGCGTGTTTCTATACGCGCTTGGGTGGTATAAACTTGCTTGATGGATCTATTCTAACTATGTTGTTGCTGATCTTGTATAGCAACACTAGCCTTGCTTGTCTTCTACGGGCTTTCTCGTACTTTTATACAGTCACTTTATGAAAAGACCAAAGAACACTAGAATCTGTTTAGAAATCACCACGGGATTTGAGTGCGTCCTTCTGGATGTTATGAACGTACCGTTATGTCCTTCATATTTTACCATTAGATATCCGGATTCAATCACTGATTTCAAAATTAAGGGGTTGTTAAGTCCAAGATTATTTATTAATTGGCCTAACTCACCGTGATCAATACAACATATGGGGACGGCGATCGGCATCGCGCGGGGACGGTGATTTTGAAGCGGCAGAAAGCAGGTAGGTTTGCATTCTCAGGTATATTCTATTTGTATTTACCTAGATTGGACTGCAAGAAGTATATAACGGAACTTTAGGGTTAATTAGGAACTAATGTAGTCCAAATTCCATGCACAATACGCTCCGGAAATATACAAACACTCCAGGAAAATACGACAAGGTAGAGTATTCAGACAGTGTTAGCTGGCACTTTACTCGATTTGGCACTCCTACACCAATTAAGCCCATCATTTTTACTCCAACAAATACGTTAACAATGGGAAAGGTTCATGTATCCTCAAAACCCTGTGAAAACCTGGTTTAACATTGTTTTCGATAACAACATCATGTTGAGTAGGGGGACGACGATCTTGGTATCCTATGGGGACGAGGATCATTTTTTTTAATCAACGTTTTTATTATTCTGGGGGAAGTATTGGTAACCCATTTTCAAGTTACAAATTGACGTCATTTACAGGCTGATCACAATACCGAATAAAAACAATATAAGACAGAAAAAAAAAAGAAGAAAAAAACGAGATTAATCCGATTATTGTACTCCGTCTCCGAGGGCAAGGGGATATACGGTTTAATATGTGTCTGTCCGTCTACGGGGCCCATATGAACTGGGATTAACTCGGGTGTCTCGAAGGGTGAGCAGTTCCCCGTTCTTGGTAGGTGCTAGACTATAACATGATGTACTAAATAAAGTATAAAATGTGTTCCAAACCTATCAAAGTAAATTAAGAAACTTTCATGACAATTCTACAGAAAAGGCATTGATCAATAGAAATGCCATATACAAGAAGAACGTAGAAAGTATGCTATAGAAAAAAGGTGACAACAAAACTCCGAACACGATCAAAGGGGAACGCCATTTTACAAATCGAAAGGCAAATCCAAGTCACCCAAGAAACAACTGAGGTCAATCCTCATATTCCTGATTAGGTATAGACATCTGAAACCTTCATTCACATGTAAATCAACAGCCTACATTTTCCATAAATGAGCGCAACATTCTTTTAAAACAATTAAAATAATGTATTTCATATCTCTGTGTTACTACTATTACATATAGACTTGTATGTGATCGAGTTTACCAGTTACTTGCCCATGGTCGGTGATTCTCTCCGGCTTCCTCCACCACTAAAACTGGTCGTCCGATATAGCTGAAAAATTGCTGCAGTGACGTAAAACCCCATTAAACAAACAAACAAACTAATACATATATAGTCATAAATAATAAATAATACCTGCAGCTTCTACAATGACAAGGAAAAAACCTTGATTGTGGCTTCACAGGCCAAAAACAAAGAAACGAACTGCTACGCCAAGTAAAAGTGTAACACCAAAACGATGGAAACCTTATACCAGTCAAAATGATTTATCTGGAAAGCGACAAAGTGCTTCACAAAACTCAACTCCAAAACGACAAAGAATGTGTTCGCCTCGTCTGCAATCAAGTGCTTAAAAAAACTCAACTCCAAACCGACAAAGAATGTTTTCGCCTCGTCTACAATCGTTTTCTCCATCCGCCTTTTCCCCATTAGCCTCATGCCCAGAGTTGCACGTTTTGGTTGACTCTGCTATTGAGAAACTGAAAGGAAACACACAGAAAACTAAAAGTAAATGAGCAATGTTCAGGAGACAAGGATCCTGTGGTGATTGAATCCATGACTTGACCTACATTTCTTGGTCCACTCATATAATATAGAAATTTCGCATGAAATAACCTATATCCGGTTTTCCAGAAGCGTTTTGTTTCTTCACAATATCTCATGTCAGAAGTGTGCTGCTTTGAGTAGAAGCGGCAAGTTTCCAAAAATAACAGGAATGACAAATTGTCAAGAGGAAAATTTTCATCTTTGACTAACGACAAGAAATTTACAAACTCCTGATCTCTCCCTATAGTTTTCAGTTTCTCAATAGCAGAGTCAACCAAAACGTGCAACTCTGGGCATGAGGCTAATGGAGGAAAAGCGGATGGAGAAAACGATTGTAGACAAGGCGAAAACATTCTTTGTCAGTTTGGAGTTGAGTTTTTTTAAACACTTTTTGATTGCAGACGAGGCGAAAACATTCTTTGTCGTTTTGGAGTTGAGTTTTGTGAAGCACTTTGTCGCTTTCCAGATAAATCATTTTGACTGGTATAAGGTTTCCATCGTTTTGGTGTTACACTTTTACTTGGCGTGGCAGTTCGTTTCTTTGTTTTTGGCCTGTGAAGCCACAATCCATGTTTTTTTCCTTGTCATTGTAGAAGCTGCAAGTATTATTTATTATTTATGACTATATATGTATTAGTTTGTTTGTTTGTTTAATGGGGTTTTACGTCACTGCAGCAATTTTTCGGCTATATCGGACGACCAGTTTTAGTGGTGGAGGAAGCCGAAGATAACCACCGACCATGGGCAAGTAACTGGTAAACTTTATCACATACAAGTCTCTATGTATTAGTAGTAACACAGAGATATGAAATACATTATTTTAATTGTTTTAAAAGAATGTTGTTCTCATTTATGGAAAATGTAGGCTGTTGATTTACATGTGAATGAAGGTTTCAGATGTCTATACCTAATCAGGAATATGAGGATTGACCTCAGTTGTTTCTTGGGTGACTTGGATTTGCCTTTCGATTTGTAAAATGGTGTTCCCCTTTGATCGTGTTCGGAGTTTTGTTGTCACCTTTGTTCTATAGCATACTTTCTACGTTCTTCTTGTTTATGGCATTTCTATTGATCAATGCCTTTTCTGTAGACTTGTCATGGAAGTTTCTTAATTTACTTTGATAGGTTTGGAACACATTTTATATTTTATTTAGTACATCATGTTATAGTCTAGCACCTACCAAGAACGGGGAACTGCTCACCCTTCGAGACACCCGAGTTAATCCCAGTTCATATGGGCCCCGTAGACGGACAGACACATATTAAACTGTATATCCCCTTGCCCTCGGAGACGGAGTACAATAATCGGATTAATGTCGTTTTTTTTCTGTTTTTGTTGCTGTCTTATATTGTTTTTATTCGGTATTGTGATCAGCCTGTAAATTACGTCAATTTGTAACTTGAAAATGGGTTACCAATACTTCCCCAGAATAATAAAAACGTTGATTAAAAAAAATGATCCTCGTCCCCATAGGATACCAAGATCGTCGTCCCCCTACACAACATGATGTTGTTGTCGAAAACAATGTTAAACCAGGTTTTCACAGGGTTTTGAGGATACATGAACCTTCCCCATTGTTAACGTATTTGTTGGAGTAAAAATGATGGGCTTAATTGGTGTAGGAGTGCCAAATCGAGTAAAGTACCAGCTAACACTGTCTGAATACTCTACCCTGTCGTATTTTCCTGGAGTGTTTGTATATTTCCGGAGCGTATTGTGCATGGAATTTGGACTACATTAGTTCCTAATTAACCCTAAAGTTCCGTTATATACTTCTTGCAGTCCAATCTAGGTAAATACAAATAGAATATACCTGAGAATGCAAACCTACCTGCTTTCTGCCGCTTCAAAATCACCGTCCCCGCGCGATGCCGATCGCCGTCCCCATATGTTGTATTGATCACGGTGATGCTGGCCATTTGTATGCAACTGATGTATATTGTTGACACTTTATGGTTTGAATCGAATCTTCTGTCTCTACGACAGATTTACCATGATGGCTGTGGGTGTGTACCATTGGTAGCAGCAGTATCTATTCCAATTGGTTACAGTGTGACGACATGCTATATAGCATCAACAAACATAGACCTCCCTTGGTATTGTTTAGTGTTTATTGCAATGGTATTCTGTAAGTATATATTTCAGCAACTAATTTGTCAGGCTTGAGACTGGGGGTGAGTTTGGGGCTTCACGAGTTCTAAAAATATTGCTAATCCGGAACTTTTAAAATTTGAAAATTGGTGATCACCATACTAGGGAAATAAAATGTTTAATCTAAGATAAAGGACATTTAGTCTTCATTAGTAATAATTGAAAAGAAATGAAATACTGAAACTATAATATGGCTTGGTTGGCTGGAGAA
>MJUT01013697.1:584985-618966 GCA_002080005.1 Gigantidas platifrons
AGTATCTGGTAAAGGTTATTCCTGAAGTAGTATCTGGTAAAGGTTATTCCTGAAGTAGTATCTGGTAAAGGTTATTCCTGAAGTAGTATCTGGTAAAGGTTATTCCTGAAGTAGTATCTGGTAAAGGTTATTCCTGAAGTAGTATCTGGTAAAGGTTATTCCTGAAGTAGTATCTGGTAAAGGTTATTCCTGAAGTAGTATCTGGTAAAGATTATTCCTGAAGTAGTATCTGGTAAAGGTTATTCCTGAAGTAGTATCTGGTAAAGATTATTCCTGAAGTAGTATCTGGTAAAGGTTATTCCTGAAGTAGTATCTGGTAAAGGTTATTCCTGAAGTAGTATCTGGTAAAGGTTATTCCTCAAACACTTCATGTGTATTAAATTACTTATCTACACATATATTTTTTATTGCAAGCACTATTAAGAAAGAGTATGACGTCCTGACTAATTAGTTTATACTTTTTTTATATGCTTTCAATTTGACAGCTCTTGTTTTTTTGCTTTCGTGTGTTGACAATTTGTTTTTGATATATAGTAAAATGCATGATTCATATAAATGTGTTACACATCAATTTCAGACTAAGGTTATGATGTATGATTTGATAGGCCCTTTAATGACTAGACCTGATGTAACATCTCACCAACATTAATCCTATCGCCACTAAAGTTGTTAATTTGAACCCCATTCATGGCGGGGTGTACTCGATACAACATTATGTGATAAAGTTTGTCAGTGATTTGCAACAGGTCAGTGGTTTTCACTGGGTACTCAGGTTTCCTCCACCAATAAAACTGACTGCCACAATATAACTGAAATATTGTTGGAAGTGGTGTTAAACACCAAAAACGTAAACCTAAACCAACGTTAATTATATGTTTTTCTTTTCCAGGTCATTTGAAAGCCAGTGTGATAGCGCAAGCCTTCTGTAGCATCTCACCAACATTAATGTTTCTTTTCCAGGTCATTTGAAAGCCAGTGTGATAGCGCATGCCTTCTGTAGCATCTCACCAACATTAATGCTTCTTTTCCAGGTCATTTGATAACCCCTGTGATAGCGCATGCCTTTTGTAACATCTCACCAACATTAATGTTTCTTTTCCAGGTCATTTGATAGCCCCTGTGATAGCACATGCCTTTTGTAACATCTGACCAACATTAATATTTCTTTTCCAGGTAATTTGATAGTCCCTGTGATAGCGCATGCCTTTTGTAACATCTCATCAACATTAATGTTTCTTTTCCAGTTGGCTCAATGAATCTAACAACTCATACAAGCCTATCACCAATACGGCATGGGTTTGTGCCCGACTTTGTAAATGACAAATAAGGGTGAACTCGACTCGCAGCCGCAAGTGATAAAATTTACCAGTTGCTTGCCCATGGTCGGTGGTTCTCTCCGGGTACTCCGGCTTCCTCCACCACTAAAACTGGTCGCCATGATATAGCTGAAATATTGTTGAAAGTGGCATTAAAACACAAAAAATCAAAATTAAATCATCTATTCCAGGTCATTTGATAGCCCCTGTGATAGCGCATGCGTTCTGTATCATCTCACCAACATTAATGTTTCTTTTCCAGGTCATTTGATAGCCCCTGTGATAGCACATGCCTTTTGTAACATCTCACCAACATTAATGTTTCTTTTCCAGGTCATTTGATAGCCCCTGTGATAGCACATGCCTTTTGTAACCACATGGGATTTCCTTCATTTACCGAAGTGATGGGACATCAACAGCCAGTAAAGCACAAACTAATTGCTAGTTTTATACTAGGACTATTTATGTGGATTGTCTTATTCTACCCTATCACGACACCATTTATTTATTCTAATAATATTTATGATTTATCTTAGTCAATGTTGAACTATTTTTATCTATTGTTATCTATTTTTTGTGTTCAGCGTAATATGCTTTTTCCGGTTGAGTTAATATGTAATAGTGTAATTTTATATCAAAACCAATGGGTAAATGTTATTTTTGTATGCATTTTATTCTTCTTAAAAATGTAATAATATTATCTATTAAAGCATTTCATTTGATAATTTATTGTAATGTTAAATTGAAAAATAAATTTCTCTGAATAATAGTATACTACATAACCCTGAAGTTTGACTAAATAGTATTACAGGATGTGAATCACCCCTAATGGAGTGCTGGGTTCAAGTGAAGGTTCCCAGTGTTCCACAGAGCTGCTCATCTGGGGGATTAGGGGGGGGGGCCTCTCGATGGGGAGTTGTCAGGTAATAATATGGAAAGCCTGACCATGGAGGGTAACATGTTTGGAGAGTGCCAAGCTCCCTGCATGCTAAAGACCTCTTTTGCAGATTTCTATAAAGAGTAGGCACATTGTAGCCACTACAACAGACTATACATTTTTCGTCCCTACCCAACTCTCCATACTTTTGTAGATTTCTATAAAGAGTAGGCACATTGTAGCCACTACAACAGACTATACATTTTTCGTCCCTACCCAACTCTCCATACTTTCTCAGTGGCAGTCAAAAGTTGTTGATCCAGTTGACCCATCCCTTTCCTCATTTCTTTATAATTTTTATATATTATTGACCTTGTTCTCATCCTTAATATAGCTGAAATACTGCTCACTGGATGTTAAGCAATAATCAGTCAACCTAATGGCAACTTTATTGGGCAAAAATTGGTGGATATTGTGTGAAGTTTCAATGTACAAATGTATGTTTGTTTTAGAGTTGTTTTGGTTGATTTAAAACAGACTACTCTGCAATACAGTAAGTCATTTCCCTCACCCCCAAAAAACAAACCTGTCTTGACGTGACATTCCAAAAGAACATTGAAAAGGGGACACATAAGACAGGTGGTTGCTCAAAACAGGTTTAATAAATATGAAAGTCACCATGAAGGGATATTAAGTTAAGGTCACATAATACAAGCTATTACTTAATAGAGGTGGTCACTTAAGCAGGCTTTACTGTAAAAACATTGGAGAGGGCAACATTATCAGTATTTCTTTGCTTGTATGGTAACTATTTGTATAAAGATGTTTAATATTTTAAAATTTCTTGAATGACAGGATTCATTAAAAAAAAAGTGCCTTCCCATATATTTATCTTATGAATAGCCTAGGTTATAGTAAATGGCAGTATACATCAAATTTTTGTTTATGCTCAATTTATGTTTATGTCGTTAAGTTGGAACATTTTGAAGTCTACTCAGATATAAGAAATTTCAGTTATAAGAAGTTATTTTTGTTATGTACAAGTTTGACTGTACATATAAGTAATTGACTTCCATTTGATTGGTGATGTAATAGTTAACATGTTTGTCTCAACTTAGGTAGATCATGGTTTCGGGATAAACTAAACACTATAAAATTGGTATTAATATGCTTGTCTGCTAAGCATGCAGCATTAAGGAGTAAGAGCAACGGCATGTTGACTTGGAATCAGGATAATGTATCCGAATGGAACGGCATGTTTATCAGCAGACTGTTGTTTTAGTGATCTAGCTCTATAAAAAGTCCAACAAAGCGTGTTGGTCTAGTACAAAGTGAACATCATCCTCATCTCATTGAATGTAACTTTTTTTTGCCATGATATATCTGAAAGAAAAGCTCATTTGATGTTAAATAACAATTACTTACTCACTAGATTGGAAATAGACCATATAATGTGCCATATAATGATAAGATATCATTATATTTTCAATTTGGAGGCTGCTATTGTTACAATAATTCGTTTATGTAGCAAAATTAAAATTTATATAAATGTATAAGTTAAAAATTAAGGTAGTCTTTGAATTGTTACAAAACGAAAAAAAGGATAAGACTTAACAAGCTGATAACATAGGGAAACAAGATTTACAACCTTAACAAAGTTTTAAAGCAGTTTAATAATACTACAAACTCAAAATAGCTATTAAACAACACTGTACATATAGTTTTATGAAGTCTGTCTTAGTCTACAAAGCTAGATTACAGTAGCCCCTCCCCCTTAACTTATCAGGCCACCCTTCTGCAATGAAAATTTGGCCTTATAAGAGGGGTATCCTCTCTTAAGGGGGATTTTGTAGTACTTTATTATCTGAAATCTGGCCTGATATGACGGGTAGCGTTTGGTGGGAGGGGCATTACAACATGGATACTACTGTATAAATAATATCGTTGTAACATTCTTGTAATTTTTAACATACAAATATAACTTATGGACCTGTTATTTCCTTTATCAGGTAGATCATGATACTACACATTCTATATACTCCAAGGTAAATTATTTTGTTTGTTAATCCCTAAGAATATAGTGTAATTCTATATAATATATATATATCAGTGCCTATCAACACTAACATTGTGAGTTCAAATCCCACTCAGGCAAGGTGTACTCAATATAACATTATGTGATAAAGTTTGTCAGTGACTTGAAGCAAGTAGGTGTTTTTCTACTGGCAATCCGGTTTCCTCCACCAAAAAAACTCACTGCCACGATTTAACTGGAATATCGTTGAAAGTGGCATTAAACACCATAACCCTACCTTACCCTATATGATGTATATAATCATGTCTTTATAAATAAGAATTCCAAATTCTATTCCACATATAATTTGAAATGACTATGCTTTTGAATGAACATTCCCCTTTGTTCTATATATTACTTAAATAACTATTACCATGGAAATAGAATATGATTCAAAGTTTCAAACCTCAAAGTAAAGTGGTTCATTCAAGGTTTTACTCACAAAATGTCTGAGAAGAGAAAAAAGAAATTTTACTATACATTTCATTCAAAATCATAATTTTTCAACAATTATCCTGAAGTCAATTCTTCTCTGATTTTAGGAAAGTAGGTAGCAACAAAAGCAAAAATGTATGTAATTTTTCTGTAGATATTTTCAAAGATGTTTTGAGACATTTTCAAATATTCATGATTTAAGCACAAACTTAATAATTAATAGTCTTCAATAATACCATGATTGTATTGTGTTTTTGACGTTTGACATTCTGTTTTGTGATGAACTCTTAGTTCTTTGATTATGAAATTATAGGGTAAAACTACATTTAATTCTGTTTTTGTTTATCAAAATTTGATCAAAATCAAAAAAGTTTTGGAATACTAAATTTTTTGAAAATATTTGGTTTTATAGTAAAAATATTTTAGTGATGAATACTTTTTGCACATCTCTGTGCATGTAGTAGTCTCCCTTCCCCTTGTGGTACTTCCTGCCATGATTAGATTTAGGGACTAACATATTGTATTTGAAGTGTTGTCGCCGTAGATCATCGGTTTTGCTGTTGCAAATTTAGTTTACCTGGCAACGTTTAGCGGAGCCAGATAAACAGATATTTGCAACAGTAAAATCATATGTCTTATAAAATATTCAATGACATTATGTTATCATAACCAAAAATATCAACTCGAAATTTTTATTTAGCTTAAGTAAAATCTGTTCTGTAAATGCAATTGACCAATGAAATTGCTTGTTACATAACCAATTGCATTAGCATGACTTATTATGTAGAGACTGTTAAAATATTGAAATTTGTTAGTTGAATAAAAATCATTATGTCACAAGTGAAAATATCAAATTTATATTCATTTAAAGAAATAATACAACACAAAATGATATTTCAGTTCTTTACCATTATTTTCTTCGTTTATAAATCTTTATAGTATACAAATATTACTTAGCACCGTGTTTTGATTTAAAATAGAAAAAACTCTATAACTTATTCAAGTACTGTCTAGTGTCTCATTCATGAGTTAATGTGTTGTATGACAATTTGTGACAAATCATTTTGATCAACATTCTTATTTATTATTTTAAATATTGTTGAATTAGGAGTTAAAAATCCCCCCCCCCCCCAAAAAATAAAACCCACCACTTAGCAGAAATGAAGAAAACATTCAACCCATAACATAATCTTTAGATTTTTATGCATAACAAGAATTCTATTTTCGTACAACTAAAGATATGTTGAGGGTTTCGTAATGCACGTGCTATTGTGACTTTTATCATAAATGATGAACAGCATTAAGGAGAAAGAGCAAAGACTGGTTTGCTCAGAATCAGGATAATGTGTCTGAGTGGGGCAACATATCTATCCACAGACTGTTGTTTCAGTGAGCTAGCACTATAAAAATCCAGCTAAGCGTGTTGGTCTAGTACAAAGCAGACCTCATCATCATTTCATTGAAAATTAGCTTGTTCTCACCACGATATAGCTGAAAAATTGCTAAGTTGGCATTAAACAACAATCATTCACTCATAAATGATGAACTAAATGATACTAATATTAATGAAAAATACAATTAGATACTCTTTTTGGTATATTGTAAAAAAAGACAACAGTTTTGGAAAAGCCCATCATTTTTCTCTAGTTCATTATATTGTTGTCATTAGGTGCTTGAACATACCAGGTAGTAGTACTGCCGTCCTTTTGAGTTTTTTTATATGCCCGTCTTTAAGACGACGTATTATGGTATACCAATGTCTGACTGTCCGTCCGTTTCACATGTCGCACTCTAACTTAAGAACCCCTTGGCCAATTCACTTCAAATTTCACTTAGTTATTGGAATTCATGGTCTTACGATCTGTATACATTGTGGTGAAATTTCGAATTTTCATTCCAGAGTTATGGGACTTTATTCATCAAATTGTATGTGATTTTAAGGCAGTTTTTCGTATGTCGCGCTGTAAATTGAGAACCCCTTTGTCAATTCAATTCAAACTTTGCATAGTTATTGGAATTTATAGTCTTATACTTTTTGGTGAAATTTCAATTTTTCATTCCAGTTATGGGATTTTACTCATCAAATTGTAGGCGATTTTTCGTATGTCGCGCTGTAAATTGAGAACCCCATGGCCAATTCACTTCAAACTTCGCATAGTTATTGGAATTGATAGTCTTATGGTATGTATACTTTTTGGTGAAATTTCAATTTTTCATTCCAGAGTTATGGGACATTATTCATCAAATTGTAGGCGATCTTTCGTATGTCACGCTGTAAATTGAGAACCTCTTGGCCAATTCACTTCAAACTTCGCAGTTATTGGAATTGATAGTCTTATGGTATGTATACGTTTTGGTGAAATTTCAATTTTTCATTCCAGAGTTATGGTACTTTATTCATCAAATTGTAGGTGATTTTTCATATGTCACGCTGTAAATTAGAACCCCATCACCAATTCACTTCAAACTTCGTACTGTTATTGGAATTGATAGTCTTTACTACTCAACGATTGATGGCATATCCTGACCATTAGATTATTTGGATTTGTTTGCAATATATGTGTATAGTTGTTTTTTTTGTCTATACAAAAGGTATATCAAACTATTATAGTGTTTTATTTCAACATAAATATTGTATAAATGTTCCAATTCATGTTTATGGTGCAGTTGTTGCTGAAATTTAGATTTTTCATTCAAGAGTTATGGAAAGAAAGTCTTTACAAATATTGTATGAATGTTGACGACGGGCTTATGCGCTCTTGGCACAGCTGTTTATTTATCATTGAGTAGAGCATTATACACACAATGCATTTGTAATGAAGAAATTGGTATGTAGTAGATTTATTTTGCATATGAAATGATATATGTCACCATGTGTATCTTTGATCCGAGTTGAAAAAAAATATGTTAGTTTTATGCATATTTCAAATTCAGTTTACTAGTATATAAATTTATTTAATATGGGAAAAGGGAGATTTGAATGATTTTTTATAGAGGGAATACTGTAAGTTTCAATTTATTTGACTTAATAAAACTTACATAAAAGACAAAAATAAAAAATAGAAGGAATTCTTAAGTCGTTAGTTTTAATTTATTTGTAATAAATAGAACTTATATGGAAGACGAAAATAAACTAGGGAGGGAAATTTATTAAATATAATTTTGTATTTTGTTTTTTTCACCATTATGCTACAAAATAACATCTCTGTGTGGTTATCATGTCTCACATAAAAATGCTTCTTAATATTTATTACTATGCATAATGTAAGATGTTATATCACAACCATTGTAATGATAAATAAGTGTCAATTCTTATTCACCATTGGATGTCTTGTTTATGTTAATATCTAATTCTTGTTTTGTATGACTTTTATTTTTACTCTATTATGAAATGTTATATTAAAATTTGATGTGGAAAAATAGTTCTCGTCTATTACAGAAAATGTTGTTTTTTTATTGAACCAGCAACTCCCAGGAGCCTCTATTGCTCACTTGGTTATAATCGTTTTAAACTTGCCGATCATTGGATGAATAAACTAGAACTGTGAGTGACCTCACTGAGTTATACCCCCCGCTTGCAGGTTAGTAGGAGTTGCGCTTACAGGGTACATGCCCCCCCCCCCTTTTCGTGAAAGTATAAGTTGAATTATCTCCCCTTTTAAATTTTGGACAGCAACCATATTCCTTCATGCACATCTGCAGATAGTGTACTACAAGTGTGTAAAGTTTCATAAAAATCCAATAAGCCGTTTTGAAAGGAGTTGCGCTTACAAGGTACATGGACGGACGCACAGTATAAGTTGAATTATCTCCCCTTTTAAATTTTGGACAGCAACCATATTCCTTCATGCACATCTGCAGGTAGTGTACTACAAGTGTGTAAAGTATCATAAAAATCCAATAAGCCGTTGTGGAGGAGTTGCACCTACAAGGTACATGGACGGACGGACAGGGTGATTCCTATATACCCCCCAAACTTTGTTTACGGGGGTATAATTAAGCTTCAATGAATAAAAAAAAAACTGTTTATAAACTACATATGGTGTCCTTACTACCTACCAAGTTTCATGAAATTCTGACAAGCTGCTTCAGTAGTAAATTTCGGGAAATTTCTAAGTTCAAAGAGGCATAACTCCCACAAAATTCAGGCGATCAAAATTTCCTGGTAATATGCACAACTACATATGGTNTCCTTATTATCTCCCCTTTTAAATTTTGGACAGCAACCATATTCCTTCATGCACATCTGCAGGTAGTGTACTACAAGTGTGTAAAGTATCATAAAAATCCAATATGCCGTTGTTGAGGAGTTGCACCTACAAGGTGGACGGACGGACAGGGTGATTCCTATATACCCCCCAAACTTTGTTTACAGGGGTATAATTAAGCTTCAATTTATAAACTACATATGGTGTCCTTACTACCTACCAAGTTTCATGAAATTCTGTTCAGTAGTTTCAGAGGAGTTGCACTGGCAAGCTGGTTCAGAAGTATATTTCGGGAAATTTTTATGTTCAAAGGGGCATAACTCCCACAAAATTTAGGGGATCAAAATTTCCTGGTAATATGCACAACTACATATGGTGTCCTTACTACCTACCAAGTTTCATGAAATTCTGTTCAGTAGTTTCAGAGGAGTTGTGCTGACAAGCTGCTTCAGTAGCAAATTTCGGGAAATTTCAAAGGGGCATAACTCCTACAAAATTTAGGGAATAAAAATGTCCTTTATACTGCAAAGTTCACACATCATGATCTTAACTTCCACTAAGTTTGGTGGAAATCGGACAAAAGATGTGGAAGTTGGTCCGGACATACGGACAGACAGACCGATTCCTATATACCCCCCAAACTATGTTTGCGGGGGGTATAAAAATCCACAGTACAATTTATGCAGCTAATTAGTGAAGTATCCTTTATGGGTTTGGATTATGATGTTGAGCCCCACTTTCAACAATCTGTCAGTTATAACGTGGCGTTACGTTTTATCGGTAGAGGAATCTGGAGAAAAGTCCATTGTATTATATGACAATATCTGGCAAGTCTGGTGACTTAATAGGCAGTCGTTTGGAAAAGTTGAACATGTCTCAGCAAATCAAAGGCCAGAGCAGCCATCTTGGATTTCTAATCACTTCAAAAAGATACAAAACATTTCTTCAGGACCCCTAGATGAACATTTGTGGAAAGTTTGGTGACTTGGAATGCAGTTGTTTTGAAGAACTAGTTGAAAATGTGAAAATTTTAAGACATACAGTTCAGGGGAACTAATAACTAGAGGCTCAGATGAGCCTGTATCGCTCACCTGACATAACTAAGTCCTCTTAAGAATGTCTGCATGCCGAATACATCTAAGTTACTATTCAAATCCCATAGGGTTCTATGTTAAAACTATGTCTGCTCATGGCAGCCATCTTGGATGGAGGTCGTGGTTACCGGACACAATTTTAAAAGTATACTACCCATGGTCCATCCATGCCATGTTTGCTTTAAATTGACTGACTGGTTTCAGAGCAGAAGACTTTTAAACAATTTTCCCATAGGGTCCTATGTTAAAACTATGTCCGCTGACGGTGGCCATCTTGGATGGAGGTCTGGCTCACAGGACATAATTTTGAAAGTTGACCACCTAAGGACCATTCATGCCATGTTTACTTTAAATTGACTTGCTGGTTTCAGAGGAGAAGACTTTTAAACATTTTTTCCATAGGTCCTATGTTAAAACTAAGTCAAATCATGGTGGCCATCTTGAATTTCCGATCAGCAAACGATTCACAAGTTTAGTACAGGACCACCCAATGATCATTCCTGTAAAGTCACAATTCAATTGGCTTAGTGGTTTCTAACAAGATTTTTAAAATTTCGACCAATCAGAATACATTATGAGCCCTGGCAGCCATGTTGGATTTCCGATCAGCGCCAAAAACAAAAACCTTTTATATGACCATGTAATGAACATTTCTGCCAAGTTTGGTTCAAATCTGTTGCGTGGTTTCTGAGAAGAAGCTCTTTGATTGTTTTTCCCATAGGGTTCTATGTTAAACTATGTTCCGCGATGGCAGCCATCTTGGATTTCTGATCGGCATGAAAATTACAAATTTGGTAGAGGACCATCCAAGGAACATTCATATCCAGTTACAGTTCCATTGGCCATGTAGTTTCTGACAAGAACATCTTTGAAATTTCAGCCAATAAGAATGCATATTTATGGCCCTGGCAGCCATGTTGGATTTCAGATCAGAACCAAATGAACAAACGTGATAGAGAATCACCTAATAAACATTCCTGCCAAGTTTGGTTTCAATTGGTCAAGTGGTTTCAGACAAGAAGATTGAAGTAAACGTACGACGACGACGGACCCAAAGTGATGACAATAGCTCACATGGTCCTTCGGACCAGATGAGCTAATAAAAGGTACACAATGGCATTATAGAGTTACTAAAGAATCCCTGAAAGTTTTCATTGAAATCCATTAACTGCTTTCAAAAGAGTTGCAGATGGGAGTGGCAACCATCTCATACAACAGAAATGTTGAAGTCTTTTCTTTAATATGGGAAACCCCAAATACCAAAAATTGTATCAACAACAAAAAAGAAAGTGTGCAAATGCCATGAATTACTTAAGAATCTATGAAAGTTTCAGATGAGTAAAGGATTAAAGATGCAGACAGACAGACAAATATATCTCCAAATACTATATATCCCCTCCCAGCTCAGCTAGCAGGGGTTCTAAATAACAGTTTATAATCTCAAGCCAACTCCCAATAACAAGTGACCGCATAATTCTGATGGACAGGTAGTAGGAGTGCAATTGAATAATCCCTCTACAAGAATCATAGAAGACTAATAATAGCTATATATGCAGGGCTAGATTATGACCTTTTGGCTAATGAAATTATGGGGCCCCCTCAACACGGAGCCACCCTCTAACTCGACTGCAGCCATCTTGAATATTTTTAATCATGATATATTTTAGGGAAGTTTACATAGCTTGAAGTAAACTGATTGCAAATTATCTAAATAAACTAGCTTGAATAGTTCTAGGTTGCAGTCTATATGATAATCAGGCCCTCTCTATATGGATCTAATTAAACATAAAACTATTATAAAAGTACATGTAATTACTCAAATTTCATCTAAACAGAATTTAAACTATGATGCAGAAACAAAGTCAGTACCCTTCCATTTCAAGTTTCTTACAAAATTCCTATTAGAATCTCTTTCAAAATCCTGATAGATAAATGAATGGCTTAAGTTTATGTTTTCTTTCATTATGAGCGGAAGTGAATCTGCAGGTTCTTTATTATTGATTGGCTATATTTGTATAGTCGTTGGAGATCCAGTTATGAAGAGAGGGAGGGTTGGGATTCCATTAACTCGTTTAACCCTACCACATTTTTGTGACTGTCCCAAGACAGGATCTGGATTTCCAAAGCCATATAACATTGACTTTTTTGTGTTCACTTGTTTGAGGTGAGAGGTGATTGTTCGGTTTGTTATTGGTGGAATTGTTGACCATCACTTTAACTTTCTTTTCATAATATGGAAGTATAAAAAACCAGTTATCCTTGTATAGTAGAAACTATTTATTCTTGTATACACAATACATATACACATTTGTTAGTTCTTATCAGAGATTCAACAGACACACAAAACGACAAATTTACACTATCAAAATAAACAAATAAATATAAAAATGATTACTCAATATACATGTATCGGTATATGTTACGAGTCATATCCATTTCATGAAAGTTACAACAATTAGCAGGGAAAATTAACATATGATTGATTGGTGTTTAATGCCAACCTTAACAATATTTCAGCTATATCGTGGCATGAACAAACTTCATTATTAACTTAAGACATCTACAAGACCCTTAGGAAAATTGAAATATATCATGTATATATACATGTAGACTTCAATGTAAATATGTACTGCTATTTCATCTCTGAATTATTCACACCATTTCTCTTTTATATTAAAATATAAATATTTCTAAATTCAAATGCCACGATATAGCTGAAATACAGCTAAAGTTAGTGTCAAACACCAATCAATCTAAATTCAAATGTTTTTCTAACAGATTTTTTCCCCAGAAAATCTCACATGCAATTATAGAAGACTCAATCCTTACAATGGCCTGTATATAAAATCAATTTATAACCAAACACCCTACATATAAACTATATCACATGATATTGTAAATAAATACAATGTACTGTTGAATTTTCACAGAATGGATACGACTAGAAACAAACATATTTGATTTATATATGTCATGTTACACTTCTTTTGTCTTTTCAGCATTAACATTGTGTAAAACAAAATGTGGCGTGTGTAAGAAAATAATTAAATATATACGACAACTGATTTTTTTTCTTGTAAAAAGATGTGAGTACAGAACAACATAACCCTAGTAAGATCTTATGAAGACACTTAAAATTAATTTAGCAATGTGATTGGCTAAAGAAAATGAAATAAATGTCGATACAAAAAAATACAAATAAACTATTGGAGATTGTCTTCCATGAATACAGATTCTTCTAACAAATAAAATTTATACAAATTTTTTTTTTGTGGAAAATAGTAAAAATTATGATTTTTGTTAATGGTTCCATGATGTCAATTGTACAACTTCAATATGTAGGAGTATGGATTTGTTTGTTTGATGGTGCTTAATGCCACTTTCAATAATATTCAATAATGGCGGTCAGTTTTATTGGTGGAGGAAACCGGCAGACCCGGAGAAAACCAGCGACCTGTCTCAAGTCATTGACAAACTTTATCACATAATGTTGTACAACTCTCCCTGATAGAGATTCGAACACATAACATTAGTGGTGATTGGCACTGATTGCAAAGGTAATTGGATTTACAACTACCTATGCAATCAGTGCCACGATGGTCCCTCAATATGTAGGAGTATGGGAAAGAAGTATCATGTAAGACGATTCACTATATTTTTTCTCAAAATAACTGTAATGATAAGATTTTCTTTAACTTTGATGTGATAGGAGCACAAGACGAATCATGACAACAAATTTTCAGGTCCTTATGACGCCAACGGTAATGAAAAATGGGCGTTTGACACTGGAGGGTAAAGGACATTTTCTACTCTCCTATATGTAAACACACTAGAGTTTCAAAAACAGACACACCTGAAATACACACCCAGCTGTCTCATTCAACATACTAAAAACAAGATTTGCACTCTGCAAACATGCCAAAAATTATTATACAGTAATTTAAATTGAAAATTCACATGTACAGTGAAGGATTTCAAATGGTTTTTATTTCTTTTTCTGCAGATAATAACAGAAAACAGATCTATAAATAATTTATACATGATAATCAAAACTACATGGCAAGCTCAAATATTATAGCATAAAAATATGTTTTACTGAATAAATTTCTTGGTTAATACACAATAAATATAATAGTACACATCATCTAGGATGGGTGCATAACATTTCAGCAATTTAAAAAAAAATATATATTTTCTTCATACCTTCTTGCAATTTACCTGAAATATGACAATATATTATATAACTGCAGCCCCATTTTTTCTTCGTTCATTTTAAAATTTTAAGTTTTGGTAGAATGGATTTGGTATTTTCTGAGACAAAGACAAATCCTGCTTGGTCTTAGATAGACTGTAGCACTGATTTAAACATTTTAGTGTTTCCTATTCTATGGTTTAACTAAGAGTGTAAATAGTTTTAGATACAGACACTTGTTTTGCTCAAAATCCTTCTTCAGAGCAAAGGACAACAGGTAAATCCCTAATAACGGAATGGATAAATAATAAAATTTTGTGGAAATGAAAATTTTGGAGAAATCCAATTTTTTGTATGCAGAAAAGTCACATTAAATTACAGAAATGCAAAGCACCGATCTAGAATACAGGATATACAAAACATATACAACCACATGTAATTATGATCTTGTGTAAAATAGTTTTAAATCCTGCCATATACATATACAGTCATACCTGTGTTATGTGACCTTCCAAGGGAACAGTGAAATATGGTCGCATAAGACAGGTGGACGCTTAATACAGGTTTAATTGACATGAAATGCACTGTGAAAGGAAATAAAAATTAAGGTCACATAATACAAGTTATTGCTTGATAGAGATGGTCACTAAAATAAGTTTGACTGTACATATGGTCACAACTCTGAATGATCTCATGGGAGACCATTTTTTTTATTCTGTTGCCCACATACATAAAACAGGTACTAAGTAGATTTTTAATTTCTTTAAATATTTAGTTTAAAGATTTGGAGGGAAGGCATTTTTTAAAAACTAATTAAGGAAATAACAAAATAAAATAATCATTCCAGCATCAATTTCATCTTTGATCTATTAAAACAATCACCTCTCAAGTTAACATACAGGTACATAACAACATATTATTTATTACAGACATACTTGTAACTCATCTAGGTGAGACCTGAACTTATCTCTTTTGTTTGGGACTTAATATTTATAACAAAAATTAAAAAAGAATGCTTTAGTGGGACGCATGATCTTTTGGTTGGGACTCGTTGAGATTTAACCTACAAGGAGACATGATTATATTGAGTGATGAAAAATGCAATTTTCCCCCATATTCAAACTTGATATACAGTGGCATTTCTTACTCATTTATAAAAATTTCCATCTCAGTAAAACTGCTTCTTTGAGGTAGAATTTAAGACATTTATACAATTATAACAAAAATCACAATGATGTTTTTGTGTAAATTGTTTTTTTTTTTAATTCTTGTTCTTGCTTTTAAGCATTGGGTATTGAAGGCTAGGTTAATTTCTTTCTTTTTTTACCATTTTTTGCCACTTTTTCATGTTTTTAAGCTATTGCATGTTCATGTTCATGAACAAAAAATTATACAACCAATGTAGACGTCTTGACCTCATAGCACAAACATTTTCAGACTTTACCAATGGATTATTTTGGTGGGTGTTTTATATAACTCTGCTCAATACAATTTATAAAATGATCACTCATATATTTAAAAAGAAATGAAAATTTTGTATTGTTAATACGACTACTACCCCTGTCAATATTCATTAAATACATAAACATGTACAATACAAATACGTATATTGTTAGAGAATATATAATTTATTTGTACAAGCTTTTGAAAAGATAGCTGTGGTAAGACTTTCTGGCCCATTTTGTAACCGATGCAAAAGTCCGAAACAACTGCCAATCGCCAAATTTTACTAAAAAGAGAGGAAACAAGCGTCGTCTTAAAGGCTGTCTCGTATCATATCTATATGATTGAGGTACCAGTAAAGCTATATCTTGTTCCGTGACCGTATATAACTACAATTTATCCAGTCAATGCAATTTGACAGTACAAAATAGGAAGAGTGCAAGATAAATAACAATTTTTGTTTTAAAGTCAAACTTTACATATACCATATATACATACACATGTTTGATAAATGGACATATTGTGTCACATATCACAGATCTTAAAGGAATGCATAAATTTCACAACACAAAATACATGCAGTATGTTTTATCTACAACGATGGAAAATATGATCAAGTAAAAAAAGATTATCACCTGTTTTGATAATAAATAAAATAATAAATGCCTTGGTCTTTATATATATAAATTATGTAAATTAATTATTCTTTTTTACACATTCACATACATCATAATACTCTCTGCATGTATTGCATTTCTCATGTAAAATAAATGTGAAAGAGTTATCAGCTGATGTAGTAACACCTATTTAAATCTAATTGTGAAAATGGGTTCAACTTAAACAATAACGGTAACCAAATTCAGAAACAAATAAATTACATTGGAGTTCCAAGAGAATAAAATTTCAAAATGAGTTGTTGGTATAAGGTTTTATATTTATATGTTTACTATTTTCTCTACATTTGAACTAATTTGACAAATCACCCTTTTAATGATTTTCAAAATGAACAGAGAAAAAACCATTTTCCATTTAACTCTAATAAAAAGCTCTCGCACCAAAATAAAATCATACTTACATGAGGTTGATTACTTAACCTCAGATATACAAATTAACAGTCCTCACGATGAGCACCGGTCCTCCGATCCAAGATCAGTAAAACATTGTTCAGACCAGTAAATTTTTCAGTTTTTTTTTTCAAAGAACTATATATAAATAATTTCAAGAATTTCATTCGGACCAGTAAATTCAAAGGACTCCAAAATAAATGAAAGGATATTAATTTGATTTATAAAATACAAATAACAAAATTCTACTCGAGTATGTATTTCTTTCACCATCTAACCAACTATCTGATATAAAAGAAGGATGAACCCCATAGCCAAAAAAAAACATAAAACTTTGCAGATTATGATACAAGTACAAGTACCATTGTGTTAAATTCTATGAGAATGGGACAGATCAAAAACTTTCAGGATGAACCCCCAAGACAAAAAAATAAAAAAATAAAAAACTTTGCAGATAATGATACAAGTACAAGTACCATTAATATTGTGTTAAATTCTATGAGAATGGCACAGATCAAAAACTTTAAGGATGAACCCCAAGCCAAAAAATGAACTTTGCAGATACATTTGCATGCATCATTGTATTGAATTCTAGGACAATAAAATTAAGGATCAAAAACTTCGTTAAGTATAGTGCCAGTGCCAACAACATTTCCATGACTATAAAATTGTGAAGAAAAGTGATTGAAATATGTCTGCTGCCAAATCTACGATATTTTCTGGTTACAGCTCGTCCTTGTTTTTATCAATCCAATCTTTGACAGAGTTGATATCACTGTTTATTTCATCAGCATCATGACTAGGGAGAGCACTGGAAAAAAAAAATACATAAAAAAAATATAGTGACATGTTTGATACATGTATGTAGAAGTCAGTATGACCATAAAAACTCTAACTTCTATACAATTATCAAAGAGGGGGAGGGGGGTCCCTTTAATATACAATTGTAAAAGGGAGAGAGTTGGGATCCCATATCAACATCAGGCTGAACACTTAGTAACCAAAGACAATTTATTAAAATCGTTCCCTTTTGGACTCAGCTTATTAATACCATACTTCACACTGAATCTTGTCTAAATCATTGGGACCAACTTTTTCTGTTCGGAATAGACAGATGTTTGGTTTATACTGGTTATATTAACAAACATTTCCAACATTGGGACTTTATTTAAAATTTGGTATTCCCTTTTATTCAGGTTTTGGTTTATATAGATTCCACTGTACTTGGTTTCTTAACTTTTTTTTAATTATGATAAACATCTATATTTGTACTTGTACTCCCATTCTTAAACTTATAAACATCTATACACTTGTATGTCTATTTACAAAGATTATAATTGATACCTCTTCCAAAACTTAAAAATAAAATTCAATTCCATACTGACAAATATAATTTAGTCTAACAACATTCTTTTTCTGAGTTTAGTTTATGGTGTTTAATGCCACTTTCAACAAAATTTCAGTTACATCATGGCAGTCAGTTTTATTGGTGAAGGAAACCAGAGTACCCAGAGAAAACCACCTACCTGCCGCAAGTCACTGACAAACTTTATCACATAATATTGTATCTGAGTACATCTCGCCTGAGCGGGATTCGAACTCATAACGTTAGTGGTGATAGGCACTGATTGCATATAGGTAGTTGTAAATTTAACTACCATATGATCATGAACACGACAACCCCTTTCTTTTTCTGATGTGGATGCTGTGATCTACGATTTCCTAGTTAATGATGATACCATGAAAGATTCTAAAAATAAACTCTATGCTACACTGGTTTCTATGGTAACAAATTATAAAAATGTTCTTCAAACTGTTTAATTGAAGTTAACAATACAAATAATGAATGTTTTTAGATAAAGTAAAGGTTTTTATGGTAACAAACTATAAAAATGTTCCTGAAACTGTTTAATTGAAGTTAAGAAATAATAATTAGTTTTTAGATAAAGTAAAGATTTCTATGGTAACAAATTATAAAAAATGTTCCTCAAACTGTTTAATTGAAGTTGTTAAAAAAGTGTTTAGATAAAGTAATTGTTCAACACTTTCTTCTATTAAAACCAATGTTAAATCTATACTCTATAGCCAAATCATGTAAATGTTACCTGTAGGAAAAACTGGAATTCAAGTATAATATCACATTAAAAACAAATACTATTACAGTAATAATACATGTTATTATACTTTATGCAAATTTCTTACGTTATCCATTCATTTCATTGGATAAGCGGCATTTGTTAATTTTCATTAACCTTTCATAAGCACCGCCCATCCCTTTCAACATGTGATAATATTAGCAACGGGTGTTAATGCCTAAAATTAACACCCGCTGAGCCCGAAGTTTGCCGATCCAGACAAATTAACACCCGCTCCGGCCGAGGTTTACCGATTCTTATTTCCTCATCATTTCCGTTATCACCAGACAACAAACCGTCAAACGCTCGTCATGGCATTTGTTGACATTACGGAGGATAATATCTCTGAATTAATGAAATAAATTGAAGCGTACACGAAGCCAAATGACGCCTGATTTTTACGTTTTAAACTGGAAGTCTTCATATGACGTCATGTTGTTAATGTTCCAAATTTGTCAACAACATTTCGCGAAATTTTAATTCGTGCGATTTTTAGAGCATGAATATGCAAGAATGATATATTTTTATTTACAATATTGAATTTAAGATTTATAAGTATTGAACGGTATTAAAATTTAATGCCAAACATTTCAAACAACAACTGCACTGTAGATTTTCATGTGTTTTCAAAATGAGAAAGAATACATTGGCTTGAAAATTATGTATGCAATAGTCAGAATATAGAAGCAAATGTGATAATATTTATCAAACTATACTATTAACATTTTACATTAATTGTTATAAACATTAGGTTATTATCTTGCTAAATTTGATGTTTTTTTGTTGTTAATGTAAGTAAACTATCTTAATTTATGACTTTTTATTTTTTTAACAACTGTCCCAATAACATAATACACACTTGAATTATTAGGCATTCAGTATAATAAAAAAACATACTGCCCTTGGATGAAGGTGTTAGAGTGATTAACACACTCGGTGAAAAAA
The DNA here is from genome assembly GCA_002080005.1 of Gigantidas platifrons. Lineage (NCBI taxonomy): Eukaryota > Metazoa > Mollusca > Bivalvia > Mytilida > Modiolidae > Gigantidas > Gigantidas platifrons. Next base: position 604,769 of record MJUT01013697.1, read on the forward strand.
TTATCACCCTCGACTTCGTCTCGGGTGATAATTTTTTCCCTCGTGTGTTAATCTACCCTAACACCTTCATCCAAGGGCAGTATGTTTATTAGTCACACAAACAAGGGTCACATTGTTTTTATTCAATAAATATTTCTCATTAAGCCTATGGATAGCATACAGGGTGAGCGTTATGGTGTTTAACACCACTTTCAACAATATTTCAGCTATATCGTTGTGGTCAGTTTTATTGGTGAAGGGAACCTGATTATCCAGAGAAAACCACTGACACATCACTGAAAAACTGAATCTCATAATGTTGCATCGAGTACATCTCGCCATAAGCGGGATTTGAATACACAACATTCGTGGTAATAGGCACTGATTGCACAGGTAGTTGTAAATACAACTACCATACGATCACAACCACGACAACAAACATACATGTCAGGATAAACCAGAGTTAATTGCCAAATATTTTGGAAATGAAAGGACATTCAACTAACATTTTCTTCGTCTTTTACCATCTTTTATATGAACTCAAATTTCATTGAATCTTGGATTCTTAAATATGTGGGAGTGATTGTTGCTTAATGCTAACTGCAATTTATCAGCTATATCATGTTGAGAACAAGTTAATTGTAAATGAGATGATGATGAGGTCTGCTTTGTACTAGACCAATACGCTGAGTTGGGAGTTTTATAGAGCTAGCTTACTGAAACATATTATCCTGATTCCGAGCCAACCAGTCTTTCTCCTTAATGCTGCATGCTTAATAGTGAAGAAGCAACAAATACCAATTTTACTGTCTGGTTTGACCCGATCGGGGCTCATGATTTACAGCACTCAAGGCGAGCACGCTAACCACTACTCCACCAACGCAGTTTTGGAATTGGTTGCCCAATGCAATACTATCTCAGCCAAATTTTGATTAATCATGTTCAGTGGTTTCAGAAAAGATATTTATGTGAAAAGCAAAAGAAATGGATGACCCGAGCCTTCATATGAATATTTTACTCCAAATCTGACTGTTGAACCTGTATAGTATATCTTAGACAGCATACTACCAGTAGTAATTTATAAATATTCTTATAGTTTTATTCTTTTAATACTTATTACTTACTTAACAATGGCAGCTGAAACTTTATCTAGAATTCCACCTGAAAATAAACAAATGGTTTTAAATACTAGTAGCATAGATGGGGTTTATGGTATTCACAAATCCATACACAGTTTAACAACAGCTGTGAAATGACAACATATCAATAAAATATACAACATGAAAATAAACTAATTGAAGAATTTATCAGATGGCAAAGGTTTTATTTCATCAATGGTCAAAACTTCATTAATATGCCACAATCTTTATTATGATCTAATATAAGTATTTTATCCTACTATTTGAAGTACTGGCAAGTCATGAACCATTATTATGCTTGGTAAAACTGATTCCGACAATACCAGAATGCACTTTTAAAGACTAAGCTATGAACGTAAATAAGATTATATTATTTCATTCCTAAGAGATGCTTATTATAAAATAAATGAGTTTTCAGCTATATCATGGCACAAGGAAGTTACATTCAATGAGATTATGATGATGTCTGCTTTGTACTAGACCAACACACTTATATAAATTAACTGGAGTTATTTCATAGTGCTAACTCACTGAAACAACAGTCTGCAGGTACACTGACATGATGCTTCTCTCGGACACATTCATATTCTGAGCCAACCAGTCTTTGCTCTTACATCTGATTGCTGCTTGTTAAGCAAAAAAGCAACAAATATTCATTTTATATTCTATGGTTTGTAACTTTGACCAAACCAGGACTCAAACACAGAATATATCGCACTCGAGACAGACTCACTAAACAATACATCATTGATGCAGTTTTATCTTCAAGTGAACATTAAAATAGAATAAACTGCTGTACATTATGAGCTTCTGTAAATTCTCTTTTACATGCAGTAAGCATCACAATGTACATGTGTATGTGTTGTGTATGGGGGAAACAGGGGGGTACTGTCCCAGGCCAAGTTTAATTTAGCCCATTGAGGTTTTTAAATTATATTTTACAAGAATACAATTTTCATAGAAAATCAATATAAATTAACTCATTATGATGTACATTTTTTATGTATCTACAGTCTAAATTTAAATGTAGATTTATTTTGTCATTTGAATTAACATATATATATGTTACCATCTTGGTACATACAGTATTTTGAAAGTGGACCACCCAAGAACCATCCATTAGCCAAGGTGGGCATTATTTGTACCAGCGATTTAAGAAAAGATATTTAAATGACTTTCTGGTCAAGAAAGGCCTACATGTAACTAAACTTGCATAATCAACAAAAATTCAGTCAAATTATACTTTTTACCAAAAAACATGGAATACTAAAGTATGTAAAACATCTTATTATCATGTACATTGAAGCTACATTTATACTTTTTAGCTTACTGCAAAACAGATGTGACATGTAGAAGTTTTGTCCATTTAAAGAATTTGGTTCTCAGTTTCCCTTGCCTCTATAGCATAACATATATTTTGTTATCTTGTCCATTAGATAAATTTGTATAATTTGTCATGGCAGCCATTATGGCTAGTGAACAGGTTCAACAAAAGCAATTTAGAAGGTGACACACCAGGGACTATTGAACCAAATTTGATTTCATTCCATCCAAAGGTTCTGAAGATGATTTTCAAAGATTTTAAATGTTCAACCAATCAGAAGCTTTGGTGGCCATCTTAGATGTCTGGCAATGTCACCAATCCCAATTTTTGAAGAGGACCTGTCGACCATCAAACTTTCCATGAAGCATCATCTCCAAGTTGGATTCATATTGACCTAGTCATTCTTGAGAAAAAGATCAAAATGTGAAAAGTTAAAGGATGACGGACTGCAGGCCAGTGATGGAAAAAGTCGACTTTGACTATGGTGAGCTAAAAAATGATATAATGCCTATACATTTTGCATACATTTCATAATTTGTATATAACTTACCTGGTTGACATATAGTATCACAGACGGCTGAACACAGGTAGCAGTATTTACAATACTGAAATAATACATCATACATTACTAAATATTTTCTCAGAATAATATTTTTTAAAACTTTCCTCAAATATAGATTATGAAATGTTCTCCATAAGAATAAATGCATGTGAAGTTTTTCCTTTTTGTTTATTTAAGGAAGACATTTGTTTACATTTGACATTAATACTCATTATCAGAAGTGCAATACTGTACATGTATGCAAGCTTTGTTGTATTTGCTCCAGTGATTTCAGAGACAAAGATTGAAATATGAAAAAATTACGGACACAGACGATGATGAAGATGTGCATAAACAAAGTGATGACAATACCTGACATGGACCTTTCTTTCAGGCGAGTTAAAAAATTGCCTGTTTTTATAAATAAAAAAATCTGGAAATTTTCACATTACTGAATTGAATTATGATCATCATCTTCATAATCTTTTGATCAAAATATTTTAAAATCTGGTAATAATTAATGTTACTAGTATTGCCTTTATCAGGTCAAGTGTAATTCTCAAAATCTAATAGTAAGAAAAATGTTTTTTATCCAGGAATTAACACTGCATCATGAAAGTGAAAGAGTACTATAGTTAGTGACCCATGGACTCGTCACTTCTCTGGTGGTACTTACCTATATCATTTGTATGCATGAGTACATTCCTGAAAGATTCAAATGATTTTGCTTCCTAATTTATATTTAGCTAGTAGTAGTATATATGTTGCACATTAATGACATATTCAGAAAAATCTGTTTGTGATAAATTAATCTATAGTTTTCGTTGCTACATGTAAAATTACTTTAAACTTACCTTGCACATTTTACAGTTGGGTTTTGATTGGCTGTGCTACATGTAAAATGACTTTAAAACTGACCTTGCAATTTTACAGTATGTAAAATGACTTTAAAACTGACCTTGCACATTTTACAGTTGGGTTTTGATTGGCTGGTTTCACATGGACAGTCTTTCTCGCATAATTTGCAGAACTGTAATTCAGTAAAAATAAAAACATTACAAGACATAACATTTTATACATGCAATGTAAACTCCCCATATATACTAGTACATTTGTATATATATTGAAAGGGGATTAATATTGGTGGCCTTGTGGTTACGGTTGTTGACATCTGAGCACAATAATAAGTCTAATGTCACTGAAGTTCATTTTCACCCTGATATATACCCCTCCCCACCTTCCATTATAGTAACGAAATGGACAATAGCTAAAAACGTCACAAAATTGATCATGTTATTGAGTTCAAACTTCAAATGCAATTCGAAGTGGATATTTGACTATCTGATTAAAGTGATTTGGTAGACGCTGTGAAGGATAAGAATATATCACTATTTTTGCAGATTTGAACTAGAAAATGTGTCTATATATCAAAGCATACAGTAACTTGCATTGGTCTGAAACAATCTTTCCATGCTAAAACATGAATCGGAATTAGATTTTAAGTTTCCAGAATATGCTTGATAGTGCTTGTGATGAGATTAGGCTGGAGATACTGAGCAGAAAATTTCTTCGGAAGTCTAATGTTAACGAGATTATAGTCATGCGCCTGTGGCCGTGTCTTAGCTGTGGAACCATAACCCTTATGGTCCTTGGCTAGTTTTCTGATATTTGCAGACCATATAAGAAACTGGCCAAGGACCATAAGGGTTACAGTTCCGCAACTAGCTGTGTGACAAAAAAGACTCATTCTCAAGGAACCGTGGCAATTGCTGTCGCCGATGATAAAGGGCATCCCAGTGGGCAGTACCAACTCGTTTAATCCATTGATTACTTTTTCTTTTTTTCTACATGGTATAACAATTTTCTCAAGAATACCAGAAATGACTATGTGAATAAAATTAATACCCATAATTCTTCAATTTGAATCTTTCCCCTATTTTTATTATAAACTGATTTCAAGCTTGCTTTCAATCGGAAACTATCGTAGTTTCCCGTTTGCGGTCGCGATATTCATGATATTGTTTATGCTGGTTATACAAAAAAGTTCATCCAGTTATAAACGGATCAAAAATGCAAAAAAGTTCATTGAGTTATGAACAAATCCAAAACAAACAGGTGACAATGCTCTTGTTCAATCAAAAGGCACAAAAGCGATATACATTAATTCTATAAGAATTATTTTGAAATACACGGCTAATATTTGTTTTCTAGAAATGGGAATATTTTGTTGTAATAGTGTAGATGGATTCCATGGAATATCAGCATGCGAGTGGCACACAGCTGAGTTGCTAAACAGACTGAACAATCTAGGCGTGATACACACATCGAAAACGAAACTTTGCAATTGAAGAAAAGATTTTAATTTTCCCATTGTGAACTTCCCATTTATATATGTAGCAGAATTCCATCAGTGCTTGCATATGGACTGGAGTCTCTATCTCTTAGTGGGTTCGACATTTCAGAGCTTTCAGTTCCTATCATGATTTCCATGGTAGCGGGTTGCTGCTAACAAGGTACAAAACATGTAGCTACCAAGCCAAGGGTTCCCAGTGTTCAAATTGAAGTTGGCATCACTTCAAAAGTTTTACGGTCGCCACCATGACTTAGTTAATCGTTACGGAATATCGTTGCCACATTATAGTCTATTACTATTGTTCAAATTTTTTTCAATAGACTATAATTAAGCGTTAATGATCTTGAAGATTTTGTTTGGACAAGGCTTTCTTTTTAATTTCTTTCATGTTAAAAGAAAGTGAAAAACATCAAAGAAAAATATTAAGGACTTTATCTTTATAACTTAACCTCTAAGCATGTAAATGTGTTGTAATATAGTGTATTCATGATATTTTATATTGGGGCCGAAACGACTATGTTATTTGGGGCCGGTCTGACACGTGGCCTGATCGACTAGGGCCGGAAGGGTATTGCCGCATCGACCTGCTTCCAAAAATCTGTACCTTACAGTAATCACAATAACCGCAAACAGATCCCTTCGCATATTCTATTTTATCTTTTTCGACATTGACTGTTGGATCATCAGCTTTTGCAAATATAACACAGTAGCAAAACACTATTAAGGCGAACGCTAATGATATTTTCATTTTCATTCTTCTTCGTGAGGCAGGATGTGAGCTGTGTGACCTTCACCTGAGTACTGTATCCAAATACCATAAATGAAATCATATATAAAAAATATAATATGCTATGTATTTTCGTTATTTTTAGCAGTAGATATTTAATTAACATAACGAACTATGTTACTTCCACACTTATCTATCAATAATACACAAATACTAAAGAAACTTTAAGCATATTCTGCGGATCGTTCATCTTTAAGTTTTTTTTCGGTAGTCAACTTGACCATCAGTAATTTGGGGTTAACCTATGCAGATGGGTAACTTGTTCGCTCAGGAATGTCTTGAGAGAACCTGTTTTATTTCCCGCCTTTTTTATATACTCTGTACAGCTGGTACAAAAATGTAATAGGCACATCTTATTTTAAGCTGTTGATATTAAGAATATAAATATTTGAAATACAAAATTGTATAGTCATGAAATTTTTTAACATTCTAACCAGCAGAAGTTTAAATTGAAACATTGGAATATGAAATTACACATTTAAAAGAAAGTGTTTTGTTATGTCCGTCAATTAAGAATAGATCAACTAAATGTAATGGGTGTTAATTCAGTAGAATGGTTTAGATCATATCTTTCTGGTAGCTTTAAATAATGCTATGTCAGAACCTATGGAGGTAACATGTGGTGTTCCCCAAGGAAGTATTATGGGGCCTCTGCTATTTTTGGCATGATGTCTGTCATGTCTGTAAGTATTGAAAAAGATTGTAAATAGATTTTATATGCTGATGATAGTGCTATTTTGTTTACACACAAAAATCCAGATGTTATTTCAAGTAAATTAGGTAATGTTTTAGAAAAATGTTCAGATTGGTTAATTGTCATTACATTTAGGTAAGACAGAGTGTATATTATTTAGACCACCTAGAAAGATCAAACAAATCACAAACTTTCAAGTGAAATGCTATGATCATGTAATTCGGTTGTTTCGAATCATGTCAATTCCGACCACGTTCCGTCTTTTTCGTGTCTTGACGTCTGAACAAATTGGCAGGCGACTTCCGGTGTTTACGCTATTACTGTGACAACGTCAGCATATCATAGTCGTAGATGCGGTAGATTATAAGTAATTGTAATATGGAGACGCCAAGGAAACCGCTGAATAAATACTGGTGTTCAGTACCCCACTATCTGTCTTATATAAGAAATATATACATAAAGGCAGATCGTTTTCCTTTCATGATGTTGACAGCCGCAAATAAAGAAAGAAAACAAATTTAATTTTAAAGAATTATTTGTCTCTGCGTTGAAGTCTTTGATACAAATAAAATAATTTAATTGATATCTGTCTTTTACAGAAAATGTTAAGATATTTTTAACTTGAGAATCGAACGTTAAAACGGCACATATCGATTGGAGTTTTTGTTGTGTACATTGACACCGGAAGCTCAGGGCCAACAGTTCCTTCGAAACCACGTGATCTGGCAGACGAAAATAACAAAATTTTGACGGAATGGAAATGATTCGAAACAACCGAATTCAACAGATGTTGTGAAATATTTAGGAATTTCCTTTGACAAATATTTGAATTGTGAACATATTGTATCTAGTACTGTCAACAAAGTTAACTCTAGACTGAATTTCTTATATAGAAATGCAAAGTGTTTGGACCCGACGTCAAGAATTACTCTTACAACTGCACTAATTCAGTGTTATTTCAATTACTCTTGTTCATCATGGTATCAATTGTAGTTTAGGGAAGGGAATGATTAAAAAAAATACAAGCAATACAAAACAAAGTTGTTAGATTTGTTCTTGACCTAGGACCTAGAAGTAGAATAAATGGTGATATTTTGGATAAAGTAAGTATGCTTTCTGTTACAGACAGAGTCCGCCAATTAAGAATAAATCATGTGTTCAACATTTTTCATGGACATCTGGGACTATTATACTATATAGTATAATAGTCCCAGTGGACATGTACCTGAATACCTATGTGAACATTTTAATTTAAACTTGACTAGAGGTGCTACAAATAATTGTTTTATTAGTTCCAAGTGGAAATACTTATAATAAAAATAGTTTGTTTATAATGCTATTCTTGACTAGAACAATTTGCCAATCAATATCAAATATATTTCTAATAAACCTGCATTCAAATCAGCAGTTAAAAATTATTTAAAAATAACGCCAGAAATAGAGATTTTTGATGATTTCAGCTTGATTTTTTAATTTAATTGTTTAATTTTTTAATTTAAGCGCAAAAGTGATAAAGATTTTAACTTTATTTAAAAGTTTTATTCAAATATTCAAAAAGTCAAATATTCAAAAATCGAAAAAATGAAAAATGACGTTAAGCTTAATATTTTCAAAGTTTGATTAAATATCTAAAATTCTAAATTTAAAACAATTTTTAAAAATTTTATTTTTTTTTTCATTTTTTGATGAAATTTTCAAATTTCCAACAATTTAAAATTTTTATATTTTGAAATTTTGGTTAAAAAATGAAAATATTAAAATTTGAAAACTTTTTTAAAATTTCGATATTTTGAAATTTTGAGTAAAAACGGAAAATATTAAAATTTGAATTTTTTTTTTAAATTTTGAATTGTTAAGTGTTACACGGACCCGATCCCGGGTGGTCTTTTGAAAAGTGGTCTGAGTGGTCTTGATCTGAGTTCATCATATTCAGATTTCCTGAGGTATTACCATAGGAGTGGACCTGAAAGAAGGGGTGTAAGTCTTAGGGGTGGACCGAAAAGTAGGTGTCAATCTGTTGGAATGGACCTGAAAACGTGGGGAGAAGCTTTTGAATTGCACCAACATATGGGGGAGGGGGAGGGGGAGAAAACATCTAAGCAAACATTTGTACCCTTAAGCCTAATGTTTCACTGAATATTTTCTGCTTCCGTGCTAAATATTCAGCTTTTTCTATATATTTTCCAAAAAATGGGGACAAAAAGATATAATTTTGCCCCCAACACTCGCGGTTCATACACCCCTGCATTCTATGTCGCTATGAGAGACTGGAACAGTGTTATTTTGTGCAGCATGTTTGATATATTTTATTTTCCATTCAATGTGTTTTCTGTTTTTTTTTTACGTTCTGAAGTTCTTCAATCAACAGACGTTGGCCAGGAATGAGTTCGCAAAATGGCGACGTTATAAACATTCTAACAGAAAATTTAAATTTTTAATGTAACATTTCATGCAATAAAAGTAATTTTCTTACCTTGAAACTCTAGTATTTTGTTATCTGACCCTTGCTTCTTAAAACACACCTGATCCGCCGAGGTATGCTGTCATATAAACTCCGTATGTAGTGCAATCTCAAACCTGTCCAAATATCCAGAACAACACGTTTTAAGTCCTCGACATTCTTTATTTCTCTAAGTCGTTTTTGTATCACCTGTATTTTTAGAACTTTCCACACATTTTCGATAATATTAAGATCTGGGCTTTGTGGGGGCCAAAGAAGGGTACGAATTCCATTTTCCTCTTTCCACTGATTTGCTCGTAAAGAGACATGACATGACGCATTGTCCTCCTGGTAAATCCAAGGTCTGTTAGAAAAGTGCCTGACAATAACCGGCCAAAGATTATCGTCTAAAACCGAAATATATTTGTCGGTATTCATGTTACCATCAATAGCAACCAAAGTTCCAACACCATAGTACGTAATGCACCCCCAAAACAGAACAGAAGCACGACAGGTTGTCTCAAAATCGTCCAGCTGACCAAGACAGTCGGGCCGAAAACGTTCGTCGGGCTTCCTCCAAACATAGACTTTCCCATTTCTACCCAACATAATTTTTGTAAATGTAGGAAACCGAACTACACTACTCAAACATATCGGGATATTTTATATTAGCCGGCACTCAAAAAATGACAGGATTTGACGTGTACGGATCGTGACAAGTTAAACAAATGACCACTGCTAGCTCTGTAATTCTAATATGGGCATTACGTTATACCAGGCTCTCTTATCATGAACAGACAGAGCCAACAACCGGTCAAAGCTATGTCATATTTCTGACTGATTCTCAGAAACTCAAAAACTACTAACAGACGTTGGCCAGGAATGAGTTCGCAAAATGGCGACGTCGCACTTATCGATATCGTGTTAAATGTCCATATGTGGTCTTACATAAATCTTGAGTCCAAACGTTACTAATTTTTCCTGTCCGTTATTGTTTTTGAATTAAAATATCCACGATGACGTAGTTTTCATCAGATTTATTTCCCTTTGGTCAACAAAAATCGTCTGCTAAAAAGATGGCTACAGAGAAATTCCGAATGCCTATTTGGTTTGAATACAACTGCTAATCTTGACTAAACCCTCATTAATTATATAAATTTCGTTCTAAAATGTTGTTGTTGTTGTTGTTGTTGTTGTTGTTATACATATAGCATAAATGTAATTCATTTCATTTTACACCCGTTGCAAGTATACAGTAGATAGTAATTATTTTCTAATTATGTACATAAATGCTCTCGAAAAAAAACAAAAACAAAACATAAGCCTTGTCAATATAAAATTTCAAACTATAATCCATATTTCATTATCATAGATATGATGTCCCCAGTTCCTATTGTTCTCATTGTGTTTATTCACTTATTTTGTAAATATCAATGTTTATTTTGATTTTGTTAAAAATATTGCTGTTGCAGTATTATTTCTCTATGTTCTTCTTATTGTATATATATATGTATATCCATTCTGTTGCACAACTTACTATGACTACTTTTGTACAAAAACACTTGTTGTATTTGATAGTTTACCCTATGAAGATCGTTTTGACCAATTGCTCGCTCTGTTCATGAGCCTGGTATAACCTAATGCCCATATCATTAGATCAGTACAGAGCTAGCAATGGTCAATTTTACTCTGTCGCGATCCGTGCAGATCATATTATGTCATTATTTGAGTATCAGCTGATAAATATGTTGATTTTTGGAGGCGTGAAGTTCCTACCTTGTATAATTATATTGCATTTTCTACGTAACGATTTAGAACAAGAAATGACAAAATTTAAAATGGACAATCCTCACGGCACGAATGTAAATTATACTCGTAATGTTTTGTCAAACATGTACTACATGCTCTCAGTGATTGCTATACTCTTGATTATATCTGGTATTGAACTAAATCCAGGTCCAATAGCAAAGTTCGGTCGATACGTCACAAAATGCTAATGTTTATTCATAACTATGTCACGTGACTTCACCTCAGGCAAACAAACCGATAAAATAAATGGCGTCTACTCAAGAATTCCAAAAAATAAATCTTTCTCCTGATGATGTATCTGGTGCATACATTAATATCGATGATTTTGAAAGTTACTCAATTGTTCAGTTAAAGAGATGGTTGGAATGCAGGGGTTTAAAGACGACAGGAAATAAACATCAGAGGTGAATAACCTCGAGACAACACCCCCTTCCATTGTCAACATTGTATTTACCTGGATCGATTCATTTGACATGTTAAATAAGACAGAAGGTGACACTATCGTAAAGCGTGATTTGGCAGATTACAGAGAAAGGCATGTGTCATTGTATTCAAATGACAATTTTGTTATTAATGACTAATAAGTAATATTAAGCGAAAAGTAACGATATAAACAACGTTTTCCTTTGTTTTCATTAGGAATGTTCGCCAATCTCATTAGTGATGTCATATTCACTAATTTGCATGTCATTAAACAAATAATTGGTTGGCAGTAAAACAATTACGTAATTGACAGGAAAGTAACCAATTTTTAAACTTTTAGAACTTTTTTTATTTCCAAACCAATTTTGGTTCTGTTAATTGTTTTAAAGACTTAAGAAAATTCATATTTGTTCTGTCAGTTTACATTTTTTTATTTTCATATGATAAATTCATAATTTTAATATGAAATAATGCATTTTTACGCTTCAAAACTAAATAAAACAAGATTGAATTTCCAATCTTTTTATTCTGAATATTTTTATCAAACCTTCGATGTGAATTAATTATTGCTATATAATTTTCATTTCTGAAAGAATTATTAAATTATCGTAAATAACAAAATAATAATGACAATTTAAAGTTGAGCCTTCATTGAAAGACGAGCGAAATGTTTGATTTCCTGCCAACCACACAGGTAAATTCTCAAGCCTGTGACATCACGGCGAACATCCCCGGGATTTTATTTTAGATCGAGTAGACTATTAAATCTCTCTGAACAAGTTACAAAATGATGATTAAGTCCAGATTTTCATTTAAATAACACTTAAAACTATGTAAAACGTAGATTATGGCTCCTTTTCGTCATGTCGATCTGCAAATCGCCGCGTGTGGGAAAAGAATAACAATGATAATATTTGCTCAAATATATCGTTTTAGACAATTGTTTTTTGTAATAAAGTACAGAAAATTATTATCAAAACTAGATTTTCATATAAATAACAATTAAAACTATGTAAAATGTATGTTATGGCTTCTTTTCCTCATGACGGTGTTATGCAAATCGCCGATTGGGAAAAAAGGAACAGTGTCCGTGATACTATTTGCTAGACTGTATCGTTTTTCTTAATTTTGTTTAATATTATTTTTGCATTCAAAATGATTATCAAATGCATAATATTGTTATAAATAACACATAAAACAACACAAATAGTAGTTTTGGGTTGTTTTCTTGATTATTCTTCATTATTTTTCAATATTAGACCCACCGTTTGGGAAAGGAATAAAAAACACATCTTTCATACATTCACGATGTCTGTATCTGGTATATCGCTTTTACATGTTCCCAACAATGCTTAACACCCTGGGATTGGTGTTTCTCTTTTGTATGTTCCATTTTATTACCGAAATCTTTGTTTATAATATCAGTGTTATCGTGCTTCCGTTCACATTTGTTTGCATGACATCCGGGCATTTAAACAATGACATCATTCTAAATATAAATAGCTGAGCTAATAATAGCTCGACCGAACTTTGCTATTGAAAATAGGACTTTTTCCGATTCGTCTATTTCTAGCGTATCAAACATACACAAGTACATGAACAATAATGTTTCCCTCTTACACTTGAATGTTAAAAGTTTGAAACCCAAACTTGATTTAATATCGGCGGAATATGGTGATTTTGATATATTATCATTTACTGAAACTTGGCTTAAAAATTCAACGCCAGACCGTGATATAAAACTAAACTCATTTAGCATTCCTCTTAGGAATTTTAGAGCGTGTTGAAAGTTCATACGGAGGGGTTGCCGTTTATATTAAAGAAACTGTCCATTATGAAAGGAAAACCGATCTTGAAATCAACGGCTTAGAGTGTGTTTGGGTGGAGCTCAAAATAAAAAACCAAAAAGTTATGTATGGTACTTTTTATGTCCCCCCGAGCAGTCCGGCCGCGGTATGGCTTAGTTTGGAATATTCTATAGAACTGTCTTTGAACTGCAATGCAGATGCTGTTATCCTAGTAGGTGACTTTTAACGACAATCAGTTAAAACCCCAATGTCGTAAAGTTAAAGACATCATGAGATTGTATAATCTTCATCAACTGATAAATGAAGCGACTAACTTCACAGAACATAGTCAATCTCTTATTGACCTAGTATTAACAAATAATCCCTCATTTATAACATATACAGAGGTTGGTCCTGCTCTTACGGACCTTACTCGTTTTCATTGTCCTACATATGGTATCTTTAATTGTAAAAAACACACTTCTAGTTGTTATAAGCGTAACATTTGGCTTTATGAAAAGGGTAACTATGATGATTTAAGGCGAGACTTACAGTCTGTACAATGGGATACACTTATCAATGAAAACGATGTCAATCAGAGTGTAACTAACGTCACAAGTACGATACTACAGATAGCCCTGTCTAATGTTCCAAACAAAACCATTACTATTAGGACCAATGACTGCCCTTGGATCACAAATGACGTAAAACATACCATTAGAAAGAAAAATCGCCATCATACGAGAGCGAAACGTTCAAAGTCAGTACTAGACTGGGAACGTTTCCGTCATATTAGAAATGAGTGCACATCTAAAGTTAGGAATGCAAAATTAACTTATTTTGACAAACTTTCCGAAAAACTGCATGACGACAGTACGTCAACAAAAAACTGGTGGAAAATAGCTAAACAAATATCAAATTT
>MJUT01013697.1:671083-681975 GCA_002080005.1 Gigantidas platifrons
TTTTTTCATCAAATTTTCTAAATTTTAATACTTTTCGTTTTTAATTTAAAAAACTATAAGAGATAGATGATAAGTTTAGATTGCAAACATGTTCAGCATGATAAGATCTACCAACCCTGCAATTGTGAAGAAAATCTGATTACCCATCTTGGAGTTATTGCCCTTTTTTAATCAAATTTTCAAAATTTTAATACTTTTCGTTCTTTATTTCAAAAACTATAAGAGATAGATGTTAAGTGTAAACAGCAAACATGTTCAGTAGGTCAAGATCGACCTATCCTGTAATTTTGCAGTAAATCTGATTACCCATCTTGAAGTTATTGCCCTTTTTTCATCAAATTTGTAAAATTTTAATACTTTTCGTCTTATATTTCAAAAACTATAAAATATAAAGGTTATGTTTAAATTCAAAAAATTTGCAGCATGTCAAGATCTACATACCCTGCAATTTTGAAGTAAATCCCATTACCCATTTTGGAGTTATTGCCCTTTTTTCATCAAAATGTTCTAAATTTTAATACTTTCATCTTATATCTCAAAAACTATAAGAGATAGAGGGAAAGCTTAAACTGCAAAAATGTTCAGCATGTCAAGATCTACAAAAACATTTCCCCACAGTTGAAAATGTGTGACAGCTGTGTGAAGAGTTATTCCTGTTGAAATGCATTTTTTTGTCGACTCACTGCTTTTGGTTACTCAAATAATAAAAGGGAAGCAACTCTATTACATGATGTGAAGTAGCAAAAGCTAAATTTTGAGAATCATTGACATATATGTTTTTTTACAGCAATTTTGATAACTTACATTAAAGGGGGGGACCCCTGCCCAAATTTTTTTGGAGAAGAGGTCTGCAATGATGAGGGCTACATTTGTTTTTTTTTTTTTTTACCAAAGTTATTAAGTTTTATTGACTGATGTCGTTATACCCAGGTGAGCTATATAGGCTCCTGGGAGCCTCTAGTTATTGATTTTTACCTCCTCCCACACCAATTGAGATCAGCCTGTCTGTCTGACCTATCAGACTGTCCATCTCCCTTGTAAAGTGCAACTCCTCAAACTAATTATTGCATTTGAATCAAAAACTGCACAATATGAAGACTTACATATAAAGGGCAGAAAATTGGGTTCTAGCATATTATCTAGCCATATTATCACATGAACTCTAAACCCTTATTATTCCAAAATGATTATCTCACTTCGGTGGAACTTTGCGCAGCTAATGCACCATATGAAAATTTACAAAAAGGAGAGCTGCTCTCACTTAACACGATCTTTTATGCATAAATATAGAAAGCAGTTAAGGTAATGATTATCTCCCTTTGAAATTTGCTTCAGTATCATTCTATTGTCATGTGAGCTATACAGGCTCAGTGAGCTAAGCCTCTAGTTTGTAATTTACAAAGCCGGGCGCGAACCCACGCCGTATTGTTGATAGGCTTGTATGAGCTGTTAGATCCAACGACCTAACTCATTGAGCCACCCGGGGCCCCCCAGAAAAACGGACAAACGATAGTTTAGGAATACAGGGCTACTGGAATTTTTAATAGCCAGCTGGGCTATCTTTCTATGTTTTCAAGTCACCCAGGTGACATTTTGGTTGCCATGGGCGACCGCTTATTTTGACCCCTGACTTGGCGTCCGTCCGTAAACATCTCAATCTTCTTCTAGTGCACTAAAGCAAATGGGACCAAATGTTCATTTGCATGGTCTAACCAAGTGTTGCCAGGGGCCATAAAAGCCTCTGATTGGCTGAAATTTTTAATGATCTTCTTCTCCGATACTACATGGAGGATGGAATTGAAAATTGTCATGAATGATCATTGCAAGCTGCTAACCAAGTGTTGTTACTTTTTGGACCAATTGAAAGTCCAAAATGGCCGTCAGCGGGGGACATAATTTAACATAGCGACCTTATGGGAAATGTAAAACAAACTTCTTCTCAAGAACCACTGGATGGATTGGAACCATACTTGGCAGAAATGCTCCTTGCAAAGTCCTTATCAAGTGTTGTTACTTTTTGTTCCGACCGCCCACCGTTCAAGATGGCTGCTATTACTAAAAATAGAAATTGCTTCAATTGTCCATTGCTGCTTTAGTATAAGTCAAATGAGCTCAAATTTTAACTGCAGCTACATGGAAAGGAGTAGTTTAACATATATTCCGGGTTTTTCCGTGAAATTTTTCTTTCAGCCAATTTATACATATTATGCAAATTAGGCATATTTTGATAAAAGATCACTTGAATCTTCTCCTCAGAAACCGCGGAACCAAATTAAACCAAACCTGGCAGGGATGGTCACTGGGTGGGTCCCTTTTAAAATTGTGTCCGACAGCCCCACCCTCCATTCAAGATGGCTGCTGTTACTAAAAATAGAAATTTCTTCAATTGTCCATTGCTACTTTAATATGAGTCAAAATGAGCTCAAATTTTAACTGCAGCTACATGGCAAGGAGTAGTTTAACATTTATTCCAGGTTTTTCTGTGAAATTTTTCTTTCAGCAGATTTATACCGATTATGCAAATTAGGCATATTTTGATAAAAGATCATATTTAATTCTTTTCCTCTGAAACCGCTGAACCAAATTAAAGCAAATTTGGGTGGGATGGTCTTTGGGTGGTTCCTTTTCAATATTGTGTCCGACAGCACCGCCCTCCATTCAAAATGGCTGCTCTTACCAAAAATAGAAATTTCTTTAGTTGTCAATTTCTGCTTTATTACAAATCAAAATGAACTCAAATTTGAACTGCAGCTACATGTACATCATTACATGGGTAGTTTAACATATATTCTGGGTTTTTCTGTGAGATTTTTGCAGCCAGTTTATTCCGTTTAGGAATATTATGAGATAAAAATCGCATCAAAATCTTTTGCTCAGAAATTTGAGTTAAAATGATCTTTGGGTGGCCCACTTTCAAAATTATGTGTAACACCCCCATTTTCTATCAACTTTCGATGTCAAATTGAAAACCAGGTGAGCGATTACAGGCCCTTGGGAGCATCCAGTTATACTTAAATAAATCATGGAAGCCAGAATGTGTTGGGAATTTTAACATGGATTGGCGGATATTAGTATTTAATCCTGAGCCAGAAGCAAGGGATAAGATTTACTAATATCCGCCAATCCATGTTAAAACTCAAAACACATTCTGGCTTCCATGATTTATTTCGATTCTGATATGTCTAAGAATACAAATACGATAGTATACTTTGATTGGAAGACGATAATTTATATTTACGCTTGCGGAAAATGTCGCACACAATTTATGTAACTCGAATAATACTGCGCCCTCTATCGGCATTATTCGGGTTACAATTTGTGCTGTAAATGGAAAAGTCGGTCACATTCACTGGCGCATGTGCTAATGAGATAATACGAAGAAATAATTCCGGTTTTTTTTTTAGCAAAGGGAAAGAGTGAGGTCATGTTAGAATTTGGGATTAAACACGATTTTATAGCAGTTTACGACATGTTTCACGGTCTTATCACTCAAAAACTGAATAAAGTCCTGCATGGGGGATCTGAGGAAACCCATTACGGGTCACATGCGAGTGACCTTATGACATGAATACGAAATGATATAAAAATGATTATGATCTTTTTGGCCAGTCGGCTTGCTTATGCCATGCAAAGCACATGCGTCACAGCGTGTCTGATATTTTCGTTTATTTTACCCTTTGGGCTGCTGTGCTCCATTCTGGATGAAATTTTTACGACCTGCCCATGGTAAAATATACAATAAACAGAGGGCTGCCATAAATTATGTCTTACCGTAATTAAGTACTAGTAGTCTTTAAATAAAAAAATAACATAGGTGTACAACTGTTTCATTACAATACTGAAAATGAAATGTAACAAGTTTTCTGCTTGCAGGACATATGCCAAGATACAACACAATTAAAACAACTATTCAGGAAATTGCTTGTGACCATGGATATTACATGACTACAACATTTGCATCCAATAGATACAGGATAAATGGTGTAGAACATTGTCATTATAAAAAGTCAGCATGTGCTATGGAGGGGATGAAAATATATGACAACGGAAGTACAACGGAAGACAGAAAATGTTACTGTGATTATAAAAATAATTTTAAGCCTGATTTATCTTTAGACCCAAATGTGGTTTATTTTTACGAAAAGGACAACCATTGCAGCATGTCAGAATGTGATTTAGAATTTCATGAAATGAATACGAGTAAGCATTACTATTACAGTAGCGAGTGACTGAGAATAATTTTTGTTTAATGACAAATGAGCAATTTGTTTTAGCTATTTCGATCATAAATGAGAACAAGTTACATTCAAGGAGATGATAATGATATCCTCTTTGTACTAGACCAACATGCTTAGTTAGATTTTTATAGTGCTAGCTCAGTAAAACAACAGTCTCTGTGTAGAGATGTCACTCTCCTCAGACACCATCCTAATTCCAAGCCCAACAGTCTATGCTCTTACTTCTTAATGCTGCGTGGTTAGCGAAGAAGCAACAAAAACTAATTTTATAGTCTTTGGTTTTACCCGACAGGGGCTTGAAACCCATGATCTACTGCACTCCAGGTGAAGTGTGCACTTTGAGCATTACACCACTGATGCGGTGTATTCAGACCTTCCAATACGGGGTGGTACCAGGTACTTTTACCAGCCTAAAAGGGTCTTTGGTATCTCCTGATTTTAAAGAGTGTTGTATAAGATATTCATGGAAATTGCTCAAATTTTAATAAAAAGTACCGACTGTAAATAGGGAAGTACTGTTACACTTCTATTTAACATTAACTTAAAAATATGTGGATGTAAACATGAAAGTAAATTTGTTCAAATCTCAGATTAACATCAAATATTAAGGAACAGTGCTATGTACATTGTACCATCCGATGAAAATGGCACATGAAAATGTTACTAAACTGCTTTGCATGTTACAAGCATTAGCAATCCAATTGCATTGGCCGAAAATGTTATACTGTAAATTCAGAAATTAATGCGTGAATTTATCATTGCGAATTTTCGACAACCGACAATAATGCGAGATTAATTAATGCGATTGGTATTCATGTAGTAATAGAATATTAATAGCAAAAATTAAAATGTGACTTTTAATTATTGCGATGTTCATCCTGTCGCATTTTCCGCATTAATAAAAACATCGCATTAATTTCTGAATTTACAGTAATCATATTTATCATATCATGCATAGATCGTTTATTATTTCCTTAAAAGAAAGTTATCGAAATAAGTCCGATTTATAAAGGTGATCCATATTAACTTTACTAATTATTGACATCAAGAAATGGCCTATAGCAAAGAAATCATCATGAAATTGATCATGTCCATGATGTGGTTCACTTGCCATCAATAATGGTGGACAAAGTAAATGTTTTTTTATAATTTAAAATGTATTTTTAACTATTGAAAGGCCTGTGTATTACTAATTAGTATTATGACTGATTTTTACATTTTGATTATGTGCAGTCAATAACAAAAAGTTTGTATGTATAACTCCTACATTTTAAAAGGCAGTTCCTTAAAAGTTTGTAATACCTACTTATTACTACAGTGAAACCTGTGCAAACTGAACACCTATGGTACTGTAGAGTTCGTTCAGTTTAGACAGGTATTCGGTTCTAACAGGTTTGACAGAAAATATAAACTTGACCGGAAATATGTCTGATCATGAAGACAAGAAAGACCTAGGACTGAATAGTGATACGGAAGAGATCTGTATCTGTGGCACAATTAGATGAAGATATCAACAACAAAATATTGTATTTACCGTAGAAGTGGTTTTTTCGGTGGAGCCAAATTTCGCGATTTTCTTCCAAATTGGTGGATTTTTTTTAGCGGTACTTAATTTTCACGATTCTGAGTTTTAACCAAAATCAAATTTTAGCAGATTGACCATTATATTAGAATTACATTATCTGAATTGGTTGACCAACAATTCAAATTTGGAAATGTTTTGAAATAATTGTGTTTCGTAATTTCTTATGGTTGTCTAGATTCTTTATTTTGCATTATAAACGAAAATGTTTACTATTGTCAAATATTTTCGTATTTCTTTACTTGTTAGTGCACTATTCCACAAAATCATTAAATGCATATACTTTTTAATTATTCAGAGAATTAAAACTCTCTAGTGCAGTTGTGCTTTGAACCAGTAAATGTAGTTGATACGAAAATATACTGAAAATAAAAGTGTGACTATATCTAACGGGTGAAACACAATCAAGGGAACAGTAGTGTTGCACTTATGGGTATAAAATAAAGGTCTCTGACTTGTCATCAAAGTTTGTTTTCTGTTTTGTACTATCCATAAAGTTTAAGAAACTTAAACACTATGTAGATTGGTGCAAGGGAAATGTTATTTTGACCTGCAGACAAATTGTTCATTAAGAGCTGGTTACGGACACTACACAGGACTATAACATTAATTTAAATACTTTAAACTGTGTTATTTTTATTATTTTGTAACTAGTTCAACATTTTCTCATATTTGAACATATATCAAACATGAAATAATGAAAAAAAAATCTTAAATGCATACAATATTCATTCAACAGTTCTTGCAAATAATTTTGTCAGAAATTCGATCATTTGTCAACTCTTCTGAAACTATTAATTCTAAACTTCAAACCTCATAGTTGTGCAACATTATAGAAACTGAACTTTTACTATATCCAATAGAAATTTAAAATTTTGTATCAGATTACATATTAAATTTTTGAAATTAAAAACACTGTAAATTTGGTTACGGACACTACATGCAAATCATTGAGAGAAAAATGTATTTTCATTTAAAAATATGCTTTGAACTCTTTAGCATTAAACCATGTCAATTTAATATAGGAGTATTCTATTTCTGTAAATAAGTGATTCCTGCAAAAATGTTTAAAAAAATTCTGATGAAGAAAAGTAATGAAATTTCAGAAAACTATTTGTTTTCATATATGAGTTTTAACTTTATATTTAAAAATAAACCTATTTCTATTTTAACAAACATGTAAAACATAAGTAAATGTTCTTCTATGAATGCAGGGTAGTCATGAATCAATACAAATCAGTTTAAACTCTGGTTACGAACATTACATAATTACATTTGTATCTGTTCAGTGGAAATAAACATATCTCTAGTCTTTTGACAACTTTTTTAAAATGTATTCTAGTTCCCCAGATTCGAAAACAAAATGAGACCGTTTGTCACTCATTGTTGGCTCGGCTACAGTAGGTACCAACTTATCATCAGTTTCCCATGATATATCTTGTTTGTCTGGCCAGATGTATGTCTTCCCACATTTTTTCATATATTTTAGTTGAAATTCTTGGTCATCAATATCAAGAATTTGTCCAATGCATACTGTGACTGACTTTCCTTTCTTTGTTGAAAATAAGACTGCTGCAAACACACCTGGTTGGAAATGTTCTTTATTTGTAGATACTGATTCTTTTATTCTCACTATCTATGTTTTCCTGGTTTATTTTTATGTTTTCCTGTTGATTTGAGTCTGTATTTTCCAGATGATCTATTTCCATGTCTTCCATGTTTTCTAACTGCTTTCTTGTTGTACTTTTCAATACTTTTAATGTTTGTGTTTCCCATCTGTGGCAGTAGTCAATATTTTGTTGACACTGATCAATTTCCTCTAAACAATTCAAACAGTAGCATGACAGTTTTCTAGTTTCCAACTTATGGTCATGTCCTGTACTTCTCACAGCATGTAGTTTTCTTGTTCCTTTCAATGTGTTTACATTGGTTTCTGTTCGATCTCTCTTAATACCTTTAACTAATATAAACTGTCATTTTGAGACAGTCTTTTCTTCTCCCTCAGTTTGAGATTTAATTGATGTTAACCTTTGTTCACAATGATCAAAAACATCTTGTGCTGTGCCAATTATTTTCTTTGAGCTAATGACTGCCTGGTAGCAGGAATTTTTTACTATTGCTCCTAGACTGTCACAAACGTTTTTACCATGACTGGTCTCAAAAAAATGTCTGCATACACTGGGTTTATTTCTTAGACTTATGTCTGCAAATGACTTTTCCCCCTTATATTGTGCAGCACACCCATCTGTCCACTGGTGTATTTATTTTATCTGATTTTTCTCTTGTTTTTTTCTTATGTTTTAGTCAGTAGCGCTTCATTTCTTTTCTCTTTTGTTTTCTTAATTTTTCAAGATTTGGCTTACTTTTTTCAGCTTCCTGTCGCATCTTAGCGCTTGCCATTTTTTTTTCTATCTCTGTCTTTTTTCTTTATTTCTTCATCCTTTTCTGTATTAAGTTTTTGTTTTTCTCTCCACTTTCTAACCTTTTCTGCATTCTTTTTTCTTTTAATTTCGTTGTCTTTTTTTGTTTCACTGGACCTCAAATCCATCTGTAAAAGGTATGAAAAATTATTTAAAACAATGCAACATTTTTAATCTAAAGGTTTTCCATTCATGTCAGTGCTTTCAATAGGTTTCTAATGGCTTTTTGTTGAATACAAGATACAATTAAAGACTTTAAAATGTCATTAAAGACTTTAACTAATAATTTATTTATTTTTGTTGACATAACAAACTTTTTGTCAAAAATTACAATATGAATCTGTACGTCTAAATTTCATGTAGTGTCCGTAACCTTTACTTAATTCTTTAATATCAACTCTTAATTAAAAAATGCTGATATAACACATGGAACTGGTACCCTGTTTGATTACTTGATTTTTAAGATGCAAAAATATAACTGCAATAAGTAATGGATTCTTTTAAAATAGTGTAATGTGTATATGAAATACATTGTTAAGATATAAACACTACAATTTTTGGAAGAAATTAAGTTAAGACCAGTAATTTTGAGGAACTATATGGTCAATGATGTTTTCCAAATTGATTTAGTACCTGCAAGATGTCACAGAAAGCTACATTTAACCCATTCTACAGTTGAAATATAAGTTTTGTATTTTATTCATTTGGTTACAGACTCTACACAATTGTTGGTAATGAAACAAAGAAAATTAACGTACCTTTATTTATAGAATAGCTTGGAAACTTGATGTGTTTATATTCAGGAAACATATACAGTTGCTAAAACAAACTAATAAATGATGAATCACTTCATAGGATCTTCTTTGGTTTTACTATTCACAATGATGCTACAAAGGAGAAAGATGCTGTTTATAGAGATGATGCAATCAGGGAATTTCCATATGATTGCATCATTAATCAAAATTTTAAAAGAAACAACTGATCTTACATTTCATAAAAATAATACTTTAAAACATGATGGTTCATTTTAAATTAAAGGGGAAGTGTGGGTATAAATAGCTGTGGGCGGAGCAAACATTCAGTTTCTTCATTATTTTGGCCACAGTCATCTCGAGGAGGAAAAATCAATGATACACAGTTTCATAGTTACTTTTGGTGCAAAATATTTGACAGGCATGGTCACTAGTGTTTCTCCCTACCAAACATTTAGTCTTATTATAAAAAAATATTTTTCAGCCTAAAACCTACAAAAATCACTTCAAATTTCTGAGGTATGTGACCTTGGTCACGTTGGTCATGTGACATACAGTTTCATAAATATGCTGTTCATATCAACAGGTATTTTTACTGATAAGCTCCGCCCACAAATTTTGGCGGTAGGCACTACCACAAATTCCCCTTTAAGTGATTAAAACTCAAAAACTTATATTTTAAAGAAGGTTACGGACACTATACATATTTTGTAGTGTCCGTAACCATTTTATTTGTTTAAGAGCTAAGTTTTATGAATTATTTTGTTAAAAGTATTTTTTGTAATCTATGTACATCATGAATGAATAATAATATGATCAAAACTTTATAATGACATTTCTAGTTGCTTAATTTTACATGGTCACAGACTCTACATTTTCTGAGAAAACATACTTTTTCCATTTAAAAAAATTGTGAAAAATAATTTTTGCAATTTAGACTTTGAAACACTTTTCCATACTAATGTGCTACATCAGAATAGTAATTCTGTTAAAAAACTAGTTAAAAAAGAGTTGTATTATTAAGGTTTTGTGGCTCATAACAAGCAGAAGAAATCCAAGATGAAATTTACATAACATACTACCACATTTACAGTTTTGTTAATAACTTCCACAATTTTTATCCTATTTTAACTAACCAAAACTTCAAAATAATCCTCGATCTTTTTTGAAAAAGTTGCATATACACAATTTACACATATTAAAAGATTGAAAAAGTTTTATTATCAGGAAAAGGGATAATATTCTAAGTGCAACAGCATAACATCGAAAAAGAGCCATTTTTTATGTACGTTTTAAGTCATATCTCGGAGACCATTTGAGGTACAGTGTCGAAATTTTGGCTGAAACTCAAACAAACATTCACAATTGAAAGAATATGAGATTTACTCTTATAGAACAATAGCAAATGTAAAATAACATCACATAACAGTAAATTTCTGCATATGCTCCCTATATTGTGTTTCACCCGTTTGTAAATGGCAATTCAACACTTTTCAAAACTCTTATGACAAAGAAAAACATTGCATCTTGAAACCCAAAACAAAATTGGGCCAACTTATGCTCTGACATTTATATGTACACTTTAGTATTAATAATACATGTAGCAAATACTGATATAAATAATCCTTTCGAAAAATATATACTGGGCAGACATTTTTTGGGATATAAAGCTGGACAGACACAGATAAAGAATCTGTGTATAAATACAACGTACATAAGACACATTGAAACAAAATAATTCAACTGAGGAATTTAATATAAAGAATTCAAGAGAAAGAATGTGCATTAGTATCTGGGAAGGGGGCAGTCTTTCTTTTTTTTTTTTTTTTTTTATATTAGATTAAAATTCCAAACTTTTTGAATTATTGTTGTAACTTAGGGCACAGGCGCTTGTGTAGAG
>MJUT01013697.1:694782-706017 GCA_002080005.1 Gigantidas platifrons
AAAAAGACATTGTCAACCTCGGCTTCGCCTCGGTTGACAATGTTTTTCTCAGGGTAACAATCTGATCTATCACCCTTTAACTATATGTTATTTATATATTGTCACATTATCTGCAGTATACGATCAGCGTCAATATACGCTTATCTGAAATATACGATCAGCAACAATATACGATTATGTGATAGTAATAAAAACAGATATCACATTTAGTGTGCACAACACGTTTCTGGAATAAACTTGATCAGGTAAGCTCACAGCCAAATGTTTAAAAGCCAAATAATTTAAAATCTGTGGGAGCAAGAAAACCAAAGGGGTCCCTGTAAAGTGAGAAACGAAAGAAACGAAACGAAACGAAATACGACGAAACGAAACAAAATCTGTAAACTGAGGAACGAAACGAGATCATTCAATGAATTCTAAAAAAAAAAAAAATAATTCCTCGACGTCCGCATCCAATTAAGCTATATGTTCGAGTATATCTAAGAAACTTTACTTTGTAATCGAAGATGTATATTACACTTTTTTTTTTTTCTTTTTTTTGTTTGTTTCTTCAATAGTCAGGAATTTACATTCATAAAAAATCCCATACATTTCCACCTGACATGGATGTACAAGGATTTACAACATAATTATTATGGGACTATTGCATTTTTTTTTAAAGTTAATTAGTAAGCAACATATGACATGAATAAATAAATCAACACATTCATTCTTTCACATTCTCTCTCTCCCTTTCATAAACAAACACCCATTCCTTTACAATATCTGTCCTCTATTATTTTGTGACTTTAGTAACTTACTCTTAAGTTGTTACTTTTAATTAATGTCTTAATCTTTTCAAAGGTCAAGAAAATTGATACAAATAAAATACATAAACATAAATAATGTAGTATACCTACATGTAGGTACAAATGTATCTATCCATAGTTGAAAATCTGGAAAAACATGTTTCACTGGGGTCCAGTATTTTTCAAAATCTTTTAAATTGCTATTCTTTTTGGCTATATATTGTTCAAGTGAATAGTAATTTTTAATTCAATACTTCAATTCTATGATGTTTGGAATTTTTTCTTTTAGTTTACATTTATATATATAATTTTTAGCTATAAGGATCAGAAAGTTAAGAGTTAAACTTTCTTCTTTAAATCCAAGCAAAAATTGTTCTTTGTGAAATTCAATATTGTGAAAATAGCGTTTAAGACAGTCATAGAAAGCTCTCAGGAAAGGAAATATCAAAGGACAATTAAAAAATAAATGTTCAACCGTTTCATCTTCAACATTGCAAAATGAACACAATTTTGTGTCTTTAATATGAATTTTGAATAAAAAGGTATTAGTAGGTATAACTCTATGTACAAATTTATACTGAAAATTGAACAGATATGTATCCCTACAACACTTTTTAAGAATTTGAAAATATATAGACCAGTCTGCAATGTCAATCCCAAGTATTTCTTCACATTTCAAAAATTTTTGAATGGAAAGATGAGTTAATGTCTTCAGTAAAGAAATATATACAAACTTTAATTTTTTTGTATTTATTAGTCTTTCTAAAAAGTTATCTTTTGGATGAAAATTTTCTGTATTGATATATCAATGTTATCTTTTAAGCACTTTTTAATATCAGTAGGAATGTTTGAGAGTAATGTGTAATATCGAATGAAGTTGTTACTTTTAATTAATGTCTTAATCTTTTCAAAGGTCAAGAAATTTTTTGTAACAGTATCCATGATATGATTTAAGTTTGTTACACCTGCATTTTCCCATCTCATATAAAAAGGGAAATCATCAATTGATACAAAGTTAAGTAGATCAAGAGATAAACACTCCTTTATATTCAATTTTACAAGTGGCTTTGCTTAATACAAACTATAAAAGACATCTTTCCAAAAGGGGTTACTGAATAATTTAGAAATTTCAAGGATCTTTTCCTTTTGTAAAGAAAAAATTCTTTCAGCCCCATAATATTTTATATTCTTTGCCATGATTTTTTGCCAGCCATCTATCAAATTGGAAAAGAATCTTTTTACCTAGCTTATTTTGAGATAGGCATTGAACTGTTGTAAATGTATCATTTTTAACCCTCCATCTTCAAAATCAGCTATGAGTGTATTTCGTTTGATTTTTTCTGGTTTCCCATCCCATATAAAATTAAAAAATAATTTATTTAGATCATTAAAAAGTGAATGTTTTAAATTTGGCAGTGAGGTAAGTAAATGAATAAGTTTTGGAAGTGCAAGTGTTTTTATCATGGTTACCTTCCCAAGAAGGGTGAGCTTTCTATGTTGCCAGCTTTTTAATATTTTTGAAACATCTATAATTTTCTTTCTAAAATTTGGGTCAGGCATAGAACTGAGATCAAGAGAAAAATCTATTGCAAGTAGTTTGAAATTGGATACAGACCAGTCCAATTTGAAATCTGGACAAAGAATTTGATTGGAATACCTCTTATTTCCCACCCATACTACCCTTGTTTTAGATGTATTAATTTTCAGACCTGAAGCTTTATAAAAGTTTTCAAAACAAATCAGGGTCTTCCTAAGTGATGTCTCACAACCATCAAGTACAAGGAATGTATCATCTGCAGGGTTTTTGCTCCCCTTATTTTACTGCCGAATTTCGGCCGCATTCCCAATGAAAAATAGGGTCCATTTTTCCCAAAATCCGTCAGATAATTCCCAAACTGATTAGAGTTATTGTCGGTAAAAATCCGGTTTTAGTAACCGTTTCCGGAAACGTTTTTTATATTACGCGATTACATATCCGGTCATCTGTAAGCTTTTTTTGTACAATCGTTCGTCGTTCTTTTTTGACATAAACATGTGTCACAACAGTAAATATTACCTGAATAAAAAGTAAGCCTAAAGAGGCAAAACAAACATTGTCAATTTATTCTTTTTTTGTGACAACGAAAAAGAAGAAACCCAAGGAATATTATGATGAAATCAGCGTTTGTGAAGTCGAATGTCAAACTCACGGCGACGATACTGATAGTGTTGCTACTCTTATCTTCTATTACAGACAGCACAAGTAACATTAAAAATTCAGAGTTGGATAAAAATCATCCAACACTCGTTAAGCAGGATATGAGAAGGTTTAGTTCACTTAAGTATGAGCAAAGTTTTCCCTGGTTATATTAAATCATATCGGGTTATTTGTGTAAATATTGTGAACTTTTTCAAACTAATCCCACTAATTCATCCATCCTTTACTTGATAAATATCATCCCTGCCTCTATGGAAAGGAGCTTTTCATATATGAATTTGATAAAAACTCTTCTGAGACAAAGATTGACCCAAATGAATTTGGAAGCTTTTGGTCATACGTATGATCCATGGAAGGAAAGGACAAACTGTCAGATAGTATCTTGACACATTAGTAGACAAATTCAAAAATTAAAAGGACAGATACATGATGTTGTAATTGAGTGAAATAAATTCTATTGCAAAGTTATTTTGTTTATTATTGCCCAAGTTAATTTCAAATTCATATTTTGTCGATAAAAATGTCGATAAAATTTCCCAATTTAAGTTAGGTGGCAATTCCCAATAGACCCAGCAAAAACCCTGATCTGCATATTGATTAATAAGTGATTCAGTATCATTCACCAATGCTCCTTTTATTTTGGGATTTGATTTTATTTGTAAGGAAAGCAACTCAACACCAATAATAAATAAATAAGGAGATAGCGGATCGCCTTGATGACAGCCTCTTTCCAGATTGAAAAAGTTTGATATATGTCCATTATTTATCACACAACTTTTAGAGTCTACATAAAAAGTTTCAAACCATTTGCAAATAGACGGACCAAAATTAAAACTATTTAGAGCGTTCCGTAAAAATTTCCATTCAATAAAATCAAAAGCTTTTTCAAAATCAACTAATAATAATAAACCATCCATATAATTTTCTTCTAAATAGTGCATTAAGTCATAGAGAAGACGAGTATTTTCACCCATGAATCTGTCTTTCATAAAACCTTTTTGAGTATCACTAATAATACAACCTAAAACTTGTTTAAATCTGTATTTAGTAAGCTGATTGGATGCCAGTTGCTCATATATCGCCTCTCCTTAGGAATACAAGTAATAACTCCTTGAGTCTGAAATTGAGAGAAATGGCATGTTTCATAGCCAAATTATAATGACCGAAAAACAAAAGCACCTATATCTATCCAAAAGAATTTATAGAAATCTACTGTGAAATCATCTGACTCGGGGCTTTTTCCATTTTTAGCTCACCTGACCCAAAGTGTCATGTGAGCTTTTGTCATCACTTTGCATCCGTCGTCGTCGTCCGCGTCTGTAAACTTTTCATACTTTCTTCTTCTTCTTTGAAACCACTGAACTGATTTGGACCAAATTTGGCAGAAATGTTCATTGAGAGGTCCTCTACTAAATTTGATATTTTGGTGCAGATCGGAAATCCAACATGGCCACCAGGGCCAATAATGTGTTCTGATTGGTTGAAACTTTGAAAATCTTCTTGTCAGAAACTACTCAGCCGATGGAATTGTAACATTATAGAAATGATGACTGGATGGTCCTCTACTAAATTTGTTATTTTTGTGCCGATCGCATATCCAAGATGGCCGCCATGACTCGACTTAGTTTAACATTGGACCCTATGGGAATTTCACATTTTCATCTTTTTTTCTGAAACCACGCAACAGATTTGAACCAATCTTGGCAGAAATGTTCATTAGATGGTTATATACAAGATTTTTGTTTTTGGCGCTGATCGGAAATCCAACATGGCTGCCAGGGCTCATAATTTGTTCTGATTGGTCGAAATTTTAAAAATCTTATTGTTAGAAACCACTAAGCCAATTGAATTGTGACTTTACAGGAATGATCATTGGGTGATCCTGTACTAAACTTGTGAATCGTTTGCTGATCGGAAATTCAAGATGGCCACCATGACTCGACTTAGTTTTAACATAGGACCTATTGAAAAAATGTTTAAAAGTCTTCTCCTCTGAAACCAGCAAGTCAATTTAAAGCAAACATGGCATGAATGGTCCTTAGGTGGTCAACTTTCAAAATTATGTCCTGTGAGCCCGACCTCCATCCAAGATTGCCGCAGTCAGCGGACATAGTTTTAACATAGGACCCTATGGGAAAATTGTTTAAAAGTCTTCCCTCTGAAACCAGTCAGCCAATTTAAAGCAAATATGGGTAGTATACTTTTAAAATTGTGTCCGGTGACTACTACCTCCATCCAAGATGGCTGCCATGAGCAGACATAGTTTTAACATAGAACCCTATGGGATTTGAATAGTAACTTAGATGTATTCGGCATGCAGACATTCTTAAGAGGACTTAGTTATGTCAGGTGAGCGATACAGGCTCATGTGAGCCTCTAGTTATATATTCGTCCTTTGTGGGTGAAATAAAAAAAAAAAGAAGAATAATTATGTTATATGATCGAGTTTTTTACTTTCTTTCAACAGCTATTGTTATCTTAATTGTCATCGTAATTAGAATTAATCATTATGATTAGAAGAATGAAATTTCCTGACAAAACGTTAAATTTCAACTTCAATCACATGTCGAAAGCTATAAATAGCCTAATCACACAATCAGCATGTGTTTGATCTGTTACTGCACGTTAAACGAATGTTGACAGAAATATATGCTGGGAACCAGTACTTCATAATTCAATAATTTTCAAAATCACGATTATTTATTTATAAAACTGAAAGATTAAAACGGTATTTTCTATAGTAAGCAATTTTAAATATTTAATATAAATAAGAAATAAACCAAAATAAACCAAAACAACAATAATAAATCATCACGTGAACAAATTACCTGTAAAATAAATGGTGTTCTTACACAATAATGCTAATCGTGACTTCATTTATTATATGAAAAATCTATTATTATGAACTAGTAACAAGTATGGACTTTGGGAGTGAGATGTTGTCAGTTGATCATGCAGATATCAGCAATTATGAAAGTCGGTTAACTCGGGATTTACCTTTCAAACAGCGGAAAAAAGATCATTGTTAGCCGCGTAAGGCAGGGGGGTCGTTGAATACAGTTAAAGTATATAGTAAGCTTCATTGGGAGGAATGAAAAAGGTTGGATAAGACAGGAAGTCGCTGAATACAGGGGGTCGTTAAGACAGGTTTGACTGTATTTATTTCTGTCTACCTCTTGCATACCTGTGAATTTTTATATAGGTTGTATAGTAATATAAATGATTATTTCTCAAACCTCAGATGAAATTGCAGATGTATAAATGTTCACACCTGTCTGCATGTAAACAGTTCTGTAAATAGATCACAATTTTAACCCGGTAGCGAGTATATATATATAATAAAATACCAATCTGAATGGATGTTGATCGATAAATATCTGAAGCGTCCTCATGCATTTCAACAAATTTTGAATGGCCAACCTTCACATGTATGAATATATTAAATATGAGACCTAAGATTTTATGTCACAGCAATGAGAAAATATATATCAAATTTTTGTGTGGTTAAAAGGGTTAAAAGTAGTTTCGGTCAACATTTCCCATATAGCACGGTGGATTGCATCTCCCTTCCAATGGCACCATTTTTATCAGTAAAATTTCATTAAACCAAAATGGATGACTTTTTTTTAAGAAAATCACTTTCAAAATACAATAAACACAATATCAACATTTTCAAAAATGACAATATTAACTGTAATTTCATAAATGATCTGCTAGATATTGTCAGTTACGTTCCCAATAATGATATAATTTTCAGCCAATCAGCACAAGACATTGATTCACTGCATGTCAAAATATTTACACTGTTAATTGAAAAGACTAAATGTGTCCCCAAAAATTATTCAGCACTTTTCTTGGCAGTCACTCGGGCAAAACCTGAACGTACATACTCCATAATTTCATTTTTCCGAATCTCTCAATACTTGGTGGATGATGTCCGCTGAAACTAATAGTCCACCAGCAGTGGTATTGACCAAATGATAATAATTATAATGTGTAGATAGCCACATTGTCAGAGGGTTGGTTTATGATATTTCAGTTATATTGTCCTGGTCAGTTTTATTGATGGAAGAAACCAGAGTACTTGTACTTGTAGATAGCTCTTGCTTGACTTGTCACATGTCAGTGACAAACTTTATCACATGAATTACTGTAGGCAAGAATTGAACCCCCAAATTTTTGCAGTGAGAGACACTGATCGTGATTGCCAAGGTTTACAATAGTGTCCATTACGACCTTATCTATGGACAGATTGTAATTTTAATTGTAGTTCTCCGTTAAGTCTGCTTCATTAAGGAGTAAGAGCAAAGACTGGTTAGCTCAGAATCGGGATAATGTGTCTGAGTGGAGCTAGCACTTGACTAGAAAAATCCAACTATGTGTTGGTCTAGTACAATGCAGACATCATCAATATCATCTCATCAAAATATAACTTCTCTCCATGATATGGCTGAAAAATGCTCACTTGGTGTTAAACAACAATCATTCATGAATCCATACATTCATCAGGGCTCTACAATTCACACCAGCACCTACTAGTCTCTGGCTAGTAAGGAAACATTTATTTACTCGCCAACAAAAGAATGTTACTTGCCATAATTCATACTACATATCTCAAATATGTATTTATTTGTACATAATTATTAATGCCCTGAATGAGACTGAAAAAATGGGCTTTTTCTGGTACCACATTGAAACAATTTTCATGTCTCAGACTTTTAGTTTTATTATGATAAACAAGACTTTCACGTTTACACTTTTTTTCTTGTGACAAATTCGGTTTTACCAGCCTTTCTACAAACATAGCAATACATACATGTAATGTCGTTATTGGAATCGTCAATGAGACATGAAAATTCCGACTTCCAGACATCTTGGAATTTATGCATTTCAGTTTTAGAACCAGAACCTTCCGTCCGTCCGTGTGCTTTTTGGTTTCCAGATGATAACTTGTGAATGAAAAATCAGATTGAAGCTAGGTTTGGTATGCAAGTGTATCTTATGAATATCTAGGTCAAGTTCGATAATGACAATTTTTCGACTATTTTTACTAGAGTTGTGCCCCTTTTTATACCTCAAAATTGCTAAATATTTGGTTTCCAGATGATAACTTGGGAACAAATAGTCAGATTGAAACTAGGTTTGGTATGTAAGTGTATCTCATGAATATCTAGGTCAAGTGCGATAGCGATCATTTTTCGACAAATCTTACCTGAGTTACATCCCTTTTTATACTTCAAAATTGCTAATATTTTGGTTTCCAAATTATAACTTGTGAACAAAAAGTCAGATTGATATGTGAGTGTACCTCATGAATATCTAGGTCAAGTTCGATAATGATGATTTTTAGACAAATCTAACCAGAGTTACTCCCCTTTTTTTACTTCAAAATGGTCCTTGAATGGTCCCCTTTCAGAATTATGAGTGATACAGGCTCACCTGACCCTCTAGTTTACAGTAGTTTCAAAATTTAATCTTACGATATAACCTTGGCGTCGGGGGACCAGTGGCCAACGGCCTTTTATTGTAATTTACAAAGCTGAGTGCAAACCCACTCCGTATTGGTGATAGTCTTGTATGAGTTGTTAGGTAATCCAACTACCTAACTCATTGAGCCACACAGGCCCTTCCACATTTATGTAAAAAAAAGTTTTCATTAGAATTTATCTAGAATATGAACTTTATTCTTTTCTTTTTTTTTCTTTTTAGCACTTATTGTATATTTATTCCATTACAAAGTACATTGATGTTTAAAGAGCTATTAAACTCTCCAATTAATCTATTAAGAAACTGAGAAAAAAATGTAAGCCCCACAATTGAAATTACTGTATGCATGTTGATTTACCCTGGGCCATGTTCATCAGTTTATATGTTCTATCTGTCCGTCCGTATTCATTAGGGTATATGTTTTGTCTGCCTAACTCCTCTTTCAGTTTCAAACTAGAACCTTTTTACTTTACAGGATAATATGCACATATACCAAAGGTGTTCATATTGTTAGAATTTGTATTTCCTTCAATTGTTTGCATCATATGTATCTTACAGACACTGCTAATTTAGGAATAACAAATCACTATTTGGACTTTATAAATGCTGGTAGTTGACAGTGTTGTGGTTTGTCAGTGCAAAAAAATATGTGTTTTAAATCAATCTAATTTTAATTAGATGTTTGTTGTCTCATTGTTAGATATATCACCTTAACTGTTTAACAATATCCTGTGTAGGGTCAGCTCAAGGGTCATATTTAAAATGACCAATCAGTTACAAACCTGCCAAATCTAGAGGTATTTAAAAATCGAGCACACTCTGAAAACTATTGTCCAAATGGTAAATATATTTAGCTGTCTTCCATATGATTGGGCAAGGAATGATAAATGAAAGTTGACTTGACGACATAATTTTGGCATTTATTTTCAGAATTTATCGGGAAGAGTACAGAGCATACGAAGTCTACTAATTGTTTAAAGTCTACGACAAGATTATTGATGATCTTAATGCTGGTAAGTTGTGTTATACAAAGTATTTGTCCAGTTATGAAGCCTGTATAATGGATTTGAGCCATTGTGGTCATGATTATATGATAGTTGGAGTTGTAACTTCCTGTGTAATCAGTGCCTATCACCACTAACATAGTGAGTTTGAATCCTGCTCAGGCGAGGTGTACTCGATGCAATAGTACGTTTGTCAGTGACTTGCGGCAGGTCGTTGATTTTCTCCTGGTACTCCGGTTTCCTCCACCAATAACATTGACAGACACGATATAACTGAAATATTGTTGAAAGTGGCATTAAGCACCATAAACGAAACCAAACCAAAGTAATTGTCCAGTTAAGATCTGCTTTTTAGATCAACTTGCCAAAGGTCATGTGTTTCAGCCCTAATTTGTTTAACAATTCCATGAGACGACAAAGTTAGATAACACCATACTGTAGATACATGTTTAATCTACACTAATACTACAAAATGAAATTTACATCTGTAGTATAAAAAAAACAGTAAGCATTTGTCTCTGAAAAGTAATATATCAAAATCTGGGGAAATATTATTTATGTTTAGTATCATGGCAGAACCATGATCTTAGAGTATTTAAGCATTGTAAAATATTAAAACTAGTGAAACAAATGTTTTGATTATGTCAGTTGGTGTTATGTGGATCTATTGTTGTACAAGGTTTGTGTTGTGGTCATACATTAGAATATATTATGGCTTATAGAAAAATGCTGTATTTTCATTAGACGCCCAGCCGTGTTTATAAATCAGACTATGTATACGGCTAGAGCCATTATAAGTTATCTATGTTCCTATCCGTAGATGTGAAGATTTTAACACCCTGAAGTAGCCAAGTACATCCTGAGGCGCAGCCGAAGGGTGTACAAGGAGCATGAAAATGTTTGAATTTTTAGAAATAACAGCTATATGCACCAGAATATAATGGTTCTTCAGATGCTAGACCTGGTATATAATGTGACATTCGGAGATTCGTATTTTATATACCCTGTCTAGCTCCTCCTTAACAGCATCAGTGGTGTAATGGTTAAATTACTGTGCTTGTCTCGAGTGTGGTAGATTGTGGTTCAAACCCAGATCGGGTCAAACCAAGGTCTGTTAAATTGGTATTTGTTGCTTCTCTGCTAAGCAGGCAGCAACAAGCAAAAAAACAAAGACTAGTTGGCTCGAAATCAGGATAATGTGTCCAAGTGGGGCAATATGTCTATCAGCGGACTGTTGTTTTAATGAGCTAGCACTATACAAATTCAACTAAATTCATCATCTTATTGAAAATAAACTTGTTCTATCAATGATATAGCTGAAAAATTGCTGAGTAGGCATAAAACAACAATCACTTGTTCACTCATTCAAGCTCCTGAATGACATAAAATACAGTTAGAAGTTGTTACTCTAATGTTATTATACTGATATACATTTCTGTTGTGATTCTAATGTTATAATACTGATATACATTTCTGTTGTGATCTCTTTTGTTATTATACTGATATACATTTCTGTTGTGATCTCTTTTGTTATTATACTGATATACATTTCTGTTGTGATCTCTTTTTTTATTATACTGATATACATTTCTGTTGTGATCTCTTGTTATTATACTGATATACATTTCTGTTGTTATCTCTTTTTTTTATTATACTGATATACATTTCTGTTGTGATCTCTTTTGTTATTATACTGATATACATTTCTGTTGTGATCTCTTTTGTTATAATACTGATATACATTTCTGTTGTGATCTCT
>MJUT01013697.1:783256-840060 GCA_002080005.1 Gigantidas platifrons
CTTTTAGACAGACTAATTAATACGAAAAGCTTAAAGTTTTTATATATTGCTTTAGCGAAGACATTAACTCATCTTCCCATTCAAAACTTTTTGAAATGGAAAGAACTACTTAGGATTGATATTGCAGACTGGTCTATACATTTTTGAATTCTTAAAAAGTGTTGTAGGGATGCATATCTGATCAATTTTCAGTATAAGTTTTTACATAGAGTTATACCTACTAATACCTTTGTATTCAAAACTCATATTAAAGACACAAAATTTAGTTCATTCTGCAATGTTGAAGATGAAACGGTTGAACATTTATTTTTATGTCACCGCCACTAAGTGGCTGGGACATATAGTGTTACCCATGTTCGTAATTCCGAAATAAAACAGTTGCGACCACTTTTTTTTTCGCTATGCTTTGAGATATTGACTTGATATTTGGCATGTGGGTGTATAATGATAAGTTACAGATCAAGTTTTCCTTTCGTTCCGGTCCAATGATTTTTGTCCGAGTTATGGCCCTTGAACTTAAATTTGGCCAAATATTCAGTTGTCACCTCTTTTTTTTTTTGCTATGATTGGAGATATTGACTTGATTTTTGGTATGAGAGTGTATAAACATAAGTTACAGATCAACTTTGAAATTCATTCCGATTGAATGATTTTTGGCCAACTTACAGCCGTTGGGCTTTGAAATTTGGCCAAATATTCAGTTGTCATAACTTTTTTCACTATGATTTGAGATATTGACTTGATTTTTGGTATGTGAATTTAAAGAGGCTTGAGGATACAGATCTTAAACAATAGTTTGTTATTCTTAGCCTATTACTGAGGGAAATTAAAAAGCGGTGAAACATTTGCGAGCCTCCTTAATATTCACGACGGGGACATTCGTGTCGTTCCGACACATCTACTTTAATTGTCCTTTGATATTTCCTTTCCTGAGGGATTTCTATGATTGTCTTGAACGCTATTTTCACAATATTGAATTTCGCAAAGAACAATTTTTGCTTGGATTTAAAGGTGAAATGCAAAGGTTTTGAGTATTTGATTTTATTGCTTTTCTCGATAAAGTTACACAAATAATACCGAAAAAAAAAACAAATTTTCGACGCCAAGTGTGTCACCGTTTAACTGTAAACACAAGTAAATTTATGGTTTATTGTCAAAGTTTAGCATGTTTATCTCCTCTTGTTAATCCAAGACTGTGACGTCAATCGGTTCTGATCAGTCTGCTGTGCCTACGAGGATATCATAGCTTCGTGATATTCTGATGATGAAAGTGACCAAAGTGACATCAGAGACATCGATTCAGCATAAGAAAAATATATATTATATACTCATATACATATCTTGAATCTGATTTGATAAAGCACTGTCACGTGATATCTATCCATTCGTTGGTTCAACCAGTAATCGTAAGGTCTCATAGTAAGGTCCACCGCTCGCGAGGAAATCCCAAGGAAATTCTCACGCGTGAGCCTCACGTGTTTCCAATTATATTTACTTCCCTTGATTCAACATACAACAAACATGGCGTCCAGCGACAGGTTCGTCGCTGTAGGCGAAGAAGAAATTTTATATTATATCGAATATTTTCGCAAAGCCGCAGGTATTCTATTACTTGGTGTCTGATGCAAAAATATTCTATATAATATACCAGTTATCACCCTTGTTGGATTGTGACCCGATGGTTTGTCTCCCCTCGTTAAGTTAGGTCACCCCTGAGCAAGCCCTGGAGTGACCTTACTTTTCTCTGGGAGACAAACCGTCGGGTTACACTCCAACAAGGGTGATAATTGTATAATATTAAAAACATAAATTAAAAAACAAAAACAAAAGCATTTAATTTGAATTACAAAATATTTAAAAAAAAAAATACATGCCGAACTTTTGTACTCTAGCTGTTTACTTTAATTTCAATTAGACAAGGAATTGCCTCTCTAAAAATATTGTATTTGAAATATGAATGATAAATACTAGTAACTCTGGTTATTTTACATGAACTATTACCTTCACATTTCCCTCCCTTTAATGCATTTTTACATCAAATGTATTAGTTATGACTTGTCAGTAATCGTTGAATGGAGAAAAGTGAGATGCAGAATTCATGTACGTGACACACTAAGTCATTATAACTTTCATTTACTTTTGTCGAAATTTACAAAGTTTACTTTAAGGGACTCGCCCCATAAAGTGTCATTTTACACCTTTCCGAAAAAAACGAAATTCAATAAAAGTTAAATCCTTTTCATAATATATATCTACGATTTTAGAGGACCCACTACCATTAACCATAAAAAAATAATGCGAGTCTCCAAAAGTAAATGATCCCTATAATGCCTTATTGTACTTTAGGAGACCCACTACCTATATCCACGATTCATATCATAAGACAAGACAACAACATTAACCATAGAACATGATGCGAATCCCCTAAGGTAAATGTTTCCTATTATAACGCATTTGTGTACTTTAGGGGACCCACTACCATATATACCTGGTTGGTATCAAGACAACAACATTCGTTTTAGAAAATAATGTGAGTCCCCTAACGTACCTAATAAATATCGTGAGAAAACAAAATCAACTCTCATAGAACAAAAATGATACATTATATGGTGAGTCCCCCTGCTTTGTTTTTCGCTTTGTTTTTTTTTAGGATATGTAGAGCCTCCTAAACTACATGAAGGCCTGACACACTTATTCATCAAAACAGAAAATTTTACACAATCTACAACAAACATCGTGGTACCGTCTTCAACAATTGACAACAGTCCACAATGTACGACAATGTACATGTATGTATCTTAGAGGCGGATACAGACATTTCCGTAAGGGGGATCCGTTTTATTTCAGAAACCATTTTTTTTATAGAAATATCAAAAGATACCGAGACGTAATTCAAAGCGAAAATTACAAGATACCATATCCAGAGGGAAAACCATGTTCGGAAGCAGATACGAAAACTGTCCGGAGTTTGTGTTGACAGCAGACTACAGCTCGAGTCTATTTTAAGGGAGATAAATCTTGACAAAAATATACAAAAAATACGCGGGAAAATCTATGCCACAGGTGTAGTCCCCGCAGGAAATCGTTTGAAGCTGGTATAGTTCCCGTCACTAGGTATAGTCACCCGTTGTCAAGTGTGCTGTTCAAAAATAGTTCACACTGATTATCCAATCAAAATACAGCATTTTCATATGTTAGGTACTAATATTATATTATTGTCTACTCCTGAGGGAACTGTTCTCCTATAGTATTGTCTGGTGAGGTATAGTGCCTGAGCCAACGGCGAGGGCACTATACCTCACGAGACAACACTATAGGAAAACTGTTCTCGAGGGAGAAGACAATAATATATTTAATACATAACATCCCATTCCAGACATAAAAGAAAAACACATTCAAATTCAATATAAGAATAATAATAAAATTTACAATGTAACATTATATTTGCATTGCCAAACCTGGCCATGTTGACAGCAGACTACAGCGCGAGTCTATTCTACGGGAGATAGATCTTGACAAAAATATATATAAATTACACGGGAAAAATCTATGCCACAGGTTTTCCAGCGGGAAATCGTTTTAAATTGGTATAGTTCCCGTCGCTAGGCATATTCATCCGTTGTCAAGTGTACTGTTCAAAAGTAGTTCACACTGATATGTCCAATGAAAATACAGCATTTCCATATGTTAGGTACTAATATGTGATAAAGTTTGTCAGTGACTTGCGACAGGTCGGTGGTTTTTTCCAGGTCCTCCGGTTTCCTCCACAAATAAAACTGACCACCACAATATAACTCAAATATTGTTGAAAGAGGCTTTAAGCACCATCAAACAAACAAAACAAACAAACAAACAAATAATCAAACCTGTATATAAACGCCCTTTATAACCAGGTTAAAATCAAATACACTATTCATTAATGGGAAAATGAAACTGCCCTTTATAGTGATTTATTATACAGATGTGCCTTTTAAGGCAGGTTTTATTATTTTTATATAACAGTTTATTTATTAAACATATTTGTAATACACTATTTTTGGACATAAGTGGCTTTACTTAAAATAAGTGTAAAGAAAGAAAAAAATATACCAGTATTAAAAGTATTTTATATTTTTTTTGCAAATTGCAATGCATCAATAGCATATTATAATGTCTCAAAATCCTCGACGGAACCCCGGGATATAGGAAAAGGGCCAACTTTGTCCACTAAGGGGTATGATCCCTCAGAAAGAAGATTCCACATAGATTAGCAGGAGGAGTCAAACACATAACTCGTCATTAAGACGTGACGATAATTACCAATCTTGTCAAATCAAAGACTATGATATTGGTATTTGATGCTTCTCCAGTTAGAACGTAGTATTAAGGAGTAAGAGCAAAGAATATTGTTGGATCGGAATTAGAATGATGTGTGTCAAAGTGGAGCGACATGTCTACATGATGACTGTTGCGTCATAGGACTGATAATATTAAATTCAAACTCAGCTTGATGGTCTAGTACAAGCAGAAATCATCTTGATAAATCCATCATAAAGTAATTGTTTATGCCAAAATATTAATGTTAAATAGTTGATTTCGGCGTTTAACAATAATCACGTTCAATTTCCGACAGTATTCATTAAAGTTGAAGAAATTCTTCATGTCTCGACTAATCCATCCGGCAGAATTATTGAAGCATGGTAAAACTTCGTTCTCTAACTTAATGACCAAAAGTATCCGCACTATCCTCAATACTAGTATGTGTAAATGAGACAATCAATATCATTGCTAATATATGTGATGTGTTTTGTACTATCAGTGTTAGGGACTATGCTGAATCCATTCCATAACGCACATGGATGTAATGGTATACGTTTGGTACTATATATAATCTTCTTAGAACCAGACTCCACTAAAACATTGTGTTCTATAGTCATAAAATAGTGCACATTGACAAATTAACTGTAAAATTAACAGTAAAAACTAATTCTTTAATAACTCATACAGTGAACATGACAGGAAATCCTTATTAGACTTTCAAATTGACCCTTTAATTTGATATTTATGACATGATGGAAACAGATGACATTGTTTCTAGTAGTGAAGTTCAACGTGTCGTGTGCACTAAATTAGGTATCTACATTTTTATTCAAGATAAATTTTCTAAAAGTTCAACTAGAATTTTATTTAATGGGGTCTGGTCTCTAGTCTATTCTAAAAAGGCTTGATATATGGAAGTAAAAATCAATAGGAGTTTTCATTTGATGTAAATATTTTTGACTATGATTTATGTTATTTGATAGAGTGATATTTTATATATGTTTATGTAAAAAAAAAACAATATACTGTATTTGATACATTTACCAATAATGTCTCATTTTTATTTTTATTTCTAATTTAATATTTATTTAAATGTGTGACCCTATTGTGTATTTATAGTATTGTTATTGTACTTTCATTAATGTATATGTAGGATTTCAATTCTTTTATGTATGTAGTTTCATATGTGCAACTTCTGGTTCTTTTGTCCCGCATATGGACCGTCAAAAACATGTTTTTGAAATTTTGTCATTCAACGAAGTGCTTAATTCTTTATCACTTTGTTTTGTGTACTTGGTGTTGTTTTACAAACCATTTTAGACGTCTATATAATAGATATATATATAAATCTAGAAGATTGTGCAACGATACAGATAAAGATATATTGATGTATAAATTAATAAAATTAGATGTGGTTCTTATACATGAAGATGTTGTTTGTTTTTCATTCATTTGATCACACGTTCATGACGAGGTGTACTTCATACAACATTATATGATAAAGTTTGTCAGTGATTTGGTACAGGTTGGTGGCTTTCTGCGGATACTCCATACTCTGGTTTCCTCCATCAATAAACTGATCACCAGAACATAGCTGAAATCTGATTGAACGTGGCGTTAAACACCATACCCCTAATCAGGTGATCACTTTTCGATTCGCATATCAGCAACATTGGCCACAAGAGAAACAAAAGATTAGCAACATACCCCTACCAAACAAAGGGAGTTAACCCTGGTGCTGGTGAAGGGTAAGTGCACACGGTACATCTCGGGCTACTCGTATAAGCCCGGAAATAGTTTTGTCGGTTTCTAATGGCGTTTATCATGCCTATCATTGTTTTTGGAAAGAGCACCTAGTAACTGTATAATTCTGGAACTAAAAGAACAATGATAGCTGTGACATGGACATATTGGATTTCAAAATATTTGAATTTCAACTTTGGTAACTAAACGTTAGAGAATACAGAAGGGGCAATCAAAAATGCACAATCCAGAGGAACTGGCAACATATGGGAAACAAGACCAAGAAAAAATATCCTTAAATACCCAGAACGTTTTTTGGAAAGTATCTAGCAACTGTACATTTTTGAAACTAGAACAATAGCTGTGACATGGAATAAATGGATTTCAAATATTTGCATTCTAAATTTGAAAAATAACTTAGATTCCTCGGACCTATTTTTTCTTAGAGACTGCCCAGCAAAGATACATTTCTAGAACCAGAAGAATAAGAACTGGGTCATTGTAAAATTCGATTTCAAAATAATTCAATTCCAACTTTGTTTAATATCCTTGAAGATTCTCAGACATACATTTTATTCTTGGAAAAGTACAAAACAACCATATATTTCAGAAACCAGAGGAACGATATCTATCACATTTAACAATTATATTTCAAAATATTCAAGCCAAACCAAAGACTATAAATTGGTATTTGTTACTTCTCCGCTAAGCACACAGCATTAAGTAGGAAGAGTAAAGACTGGTTGGCTCGGAATCGGGA
Source organism: Gigantidas platifrons (assembly GCA_002080005.1). Classification (NCBI taxonomy): domain Eukaryota; kingdom Metazoa; phylum Mollusca; class Bivalvia; order Mytilida; family Modiolidae; genus Gigantidas; species Gigantidas platifrons. The sequence continues at coordinate 790,059 of MJUT01013697.1, forward strand.
TAGTATGACCGAGTGGGGCATATGTTACCCACAGACTGTTGTTTCAGTGATCCAGTACTATGAAAACTAACTAAGCGTGTTGGTCTAGTACAAAGTGGACCTCATCATCTCAATGAAATTAAAACTGTTCTCGCAATGATACAACTGAAAAATTTCTGAGTTGGCGTTAAACAACAATCACTCAAAATATACGAGTTCCAATTTTGATGCATTTCCTGGACGACTCTTTGTACTTTTAAATGGTGCAGCGTCTGGGAGATTCGTCACACATTCATGTACTAGGTATAATTAACAGAAATTGTTTTAGTCAAATGGAAGAGAGACATATGTTTTAGCTTACAAACCATGAGTTCCTCTTGTCATATTTGAAATGTAGCATCCTTATAAATGCAGATTTAGTTAGGCACAAATAACAATCCCTGTGCCTATTATGAATACCCATGGAAAATGCTATTTAATGCATCGTGAGGTCAATTTAAAGATATTGTAGACAAACAATAATTCGTTCACAAATATATAGACGTATCACAAAATAGTTAGTTTAAGCATATCTCATTTGCATAAAAGTTGCAAATGGGATTGAACACAATTTATAACAACATTAGTGAAGTATTTTCTCTTTTACAACATGATATATTTAGATGATAATAATAAAGCAAGCATGCAGAAATATAAGGTGAAATAATATGCTCAATATAGTGGAATAAAGAAGAAGAAGGGATTCAAACAAACAAACACAACATTGACTGGAGTGAGTATGCTAGTACATTAATCAAAGCGCTTGATGATTCTAATAAAAGAGTAAACAGCAGAGAATATTTCAATGTTTTGATTAGGAGTAAGATTTTCAACTAATATCAATTCAATTGTAGCTATGTAATCCTTTAATTTATCAAACAAAACTGTCCTATTTTCATTATAAAAAGAACATTCAAATAAAAAGGGTATACAATCTTCAAAACCATGACCACAGATACATGCAGGACTTGGCTTTAAATTTACAAGGTGGAAATCTGCATTTAGTGAATTGAACATATTTCTATGTCTACTATGAATAATATTTAGTTTTCTATAACCCCCAACCGAAATAAAAAGGCACTTTCTTAAGTAATATTTTAATTTGTTTTTTAAATATGTTAATATTACTAGAATTTCTAATTTCCGGATTTAGATTGTCCCAATTCCGGGTAGTAGAGGGGAAGAAAGATGTTTTGGTCATCTCTAATGGACAATTAGGTATAACATAATTATTACTATTTCGTAAATCATACTGTGAAACACTACCAACTGGAAGGGGCATAAAATCAGACAGATATTCTGGGGAAAATTTTATTGTGAATAGACTAAAATAAGCTGAGCCTTCTTACCCGTCGCCTATCAGATAATAATTCCTAACCCGTTTCAGAATATATAGATTCACGACTTGCAAATAGAGGCAGTCCGGTTACTCTTCGTCCTGCCTGTATTTGAAGCTTTTCTAGACTATCGGAGTCTTGTTGACTACAACCATCCCACAGTTCACATGCTGGGTTTCCTTTGCAAAAGATGTAAATGTATATTTGAATAAGTAGCACATTGTAAATACCAACATGGTTGAGAGACCGTCATGGCCGTGATCGTATGGTAGTTGGATTTACGGTCAGGGCGAGGGGTACACCATTAAGTGATAAAGTTTGTCAGTGACATGCGACAGGTCAGTGGTTTCCTCCGCCAATAAAACTGATCGCCACGATATAACTGAGATATTGTTGAAAGTGGCGTTAAACACCATCAAGCAATTCTTCTTAATTAAGGAGTGGGTTAGTGAGTGTTTTAATGCCAAGCAAGAAATTGTACAGCAACATAATGGCGAGAACAGATTGTAGCAATGTTAAATGTCGCACCGATGCTAAATGTCGCACCGAACGTTAAATGTCGCAAAACCTCCTGACGCTAAATGTCGCACCTTTAACGCTAAATGACGCAATATTTTGAACTATCGCTATATGTCGCAACCTCAACGCTAAATGTCGCACTCTTTTATAAGCCCAAATGAATTATCAATTTAATGTTTTAAGCTTTCACATCTGTATAGCTAGAAACAAGATATAAGTGTCATACGTGGTCATAAATGAATGTTCATTCGTTCATGTTTATGCTTAGTCTTCATTTGATATATACCGTATTTATAACTGAAACATTTTATACCTGATTTAATATCAATCATTGTTATATTCCAATTATTTTAGAATTTTACACATACATTATGTTTGGAAAGTTAAATGGACTCCAGATAAACATTCAAAAATAATAAATAATGAGATTGACTTTTGAAGAGCACATGTTTGAGTAATAATAAATATGAGTTATGACAAAAGATAAAGGTTCCAGATGATTTGTTATTTAAAGGGATAACACAAGCCTATTGAAAAAGTATATATAGTAATCATCGACAGTTATATCAAGAAAAGTATGAAAAGTGAGGTTATATATAGCTGTAAGGTTGAACTAGACACGCACGGAAAGTTACAGTACCGTTAGGAAAATTAGGTCGCGTTTTGCTTTTAAAGTGATAACACACGCCTATTGAAAAAGTCTATATAGTAATCATCGACAGTTGTGTCAAGTGTGAAAAGTGATATTCTATATAGCTGTAAAGTTGAACTAGGCACGCCCTGAAAGCTACAGTAACGTTAGAAAAAATAGGTCGTGTTATGCCTTTAGCGGATAATGTGTTTTGGATAAAAAGGTGTATATACATAAATAAATTCACCGGGTTAAAACTGTGTCGTGTTTCTTAATGGCATCTAACGTACAAAGAGTGTTAAATCAAGCTAATCACACAAGAGACGACTACGTAAGTATATGCAAATGTGCCATCAAGAGACCGGTTAGTTGAAACATAGTTTTAACCCGGTGAAATTGAGTTAACTTGATCTCATATCCAAGTAGCTAAGCGTCTTTATTCAGTTTATGAATTGCAATTTGATTTCAATTTCTCTTTAGTTGTGTGATTTTTAAGGAATCTATAATAGATGTACAGTCAGGTGCCATGTAAAGTTCACAAGGCTAATTTTGAAGGTAAGAATCTTACTTATTTTCAACACTTAATACATTTCTTAGAAAATAGTAAGTGTACATAGAGCGGTGATATTTACATGTACACTATTATGATACCCATTATTCCAAATTGTCAGAGTTTTCGCGTTCCACATTGCACACTGTTGCCTAGCAACACGAAAAAATTATCCAGATTTACCCTACTTTATCCGGTTAAATTGTTATCAGGGTAACCATGCATGCAATGTTCATATTTTGTTGATGCCTTCCTGTTTAAGACATGTTTATATGCTTTTATAGAGTATTATTTTCAACTTATACTATGTTGCAGTTTATATGATACTGTTAACATTGCAATATCAAACAGGTGAAATAAATGCGGAAACATATTAGCGATTTACAGAAAGTCTATCCTTTGTGACCATGTCAACAATATATTGAGTCAAACTTATTACTGTCCAATATATTGTTTTAGACTATCATATGTCGCTCATTTTGACTATGTTATGGTGTATATATAGCATTTTGCTGTAGCTTCATATCAAAGATTGTTTCCCATATCCCCTTTTTGTGCACTTTTCATTTTTGCCAGTTCCCCCTTATACCAGATACTGAGATAGAGTACTAAAGTTCTTCATTATTATAGAAAAATTATGAAAATCATTTTGGGACTGGGTATGGGCATTTTATGAACCTGTGCAACATTTCGCATAGATTCATGAACAACTGTGCAAGCTACTCTAAATATATCGTTCAGTTTTGAACCTCCAAAGGCCTATACCTATTGATGCTAATTAGATAAATAATCTATAACCAGCAATAAAAAGTAACATACGAAGTGTATTCACTGTTATCATGGTAACCATCCAAAATGAATTGTTAGTGAATTTTTACTGATATACTCGTGTTGCTAGGCAATTTATAATGAGAACATTCTGACAATTTGGAATGATGGAGATTATAATAGTGTAACAGGAAATTCAGCTTGGGGACAATTACTTTCAAATGTAATCGATTACATTGCATTGCGATTACATCAATTTTCAAATGTAATCGATTAAATTACAATCACTTTGTAAATGTATTCGATTACATTACTGATTACATTTAATGTAATGACAACCAATATATTAGTGTTTTATGTTATTTTGTTTCGTGTGCATCTGTCCAATATCTCTTCTTTTAATGCATTTCTTAATCAGAACTATGAATTACAATTCAGTTGTAATGTGGTCATTACATGCAATAACAAACAGTACATTGTAAATTATTAACAGCAATTCTCATTGTCCTAATTTTCATATAATATGTCTTTTCTTATTACTATTTATGACCAATATTGATTATATCTTATACTATTATAACATACATTTGCACATTGTAATAATATATATCAAATAATTTCAAACCTCCTGTGAAAGTCTATTGGGGATAATAAACTAGCAGTTGATTACCTGATAAAATTTGTAATTGAGGTATTATTTATGACACCAAATTATGTAATAATCACTATTACTCAATTTACACCATTTGAATGTTTGTCCTTGATATATAATTCAGAAGATAAAAAAAAAACCAAAAATCATTCTGATTCTAAAAACTTGCTAAAAATGTACATAATTTCTCAGTCTAAATTTGAAAACTAAATCCTTAATTTTAGTAAATAGGCTTAATATAATATCCATTACAAGTTGCATAGTAACCCACAAGTAATGAAAAAATATCATATAATCCAATATTAAAAGGAAAATCAGCACCAAAATAAAAAGTAGAAATATCACATATATCTGAATATCAGATACACGCCCAATTAGAATATTCTTTAAAAAAAATCCAAAATTTTACAAATATTACAACTTGCTATTTATCAGTTAATTTGTAATATGTATGTACGAGCATCATAAATAAATGTTTATGAAAATTACAATTTACATTTTGCTTTTTATATAATACCTTTATTGAAATTTAAATCTCTTTTTAAACTTGTATAAGAAATCTTCATTAGATACCTATGTTTTGGTTTGTATAAAATATTTCTTTTATGCTATGGGAATCATGAGGACATGGTGATAGTCTTCCATAGAAGCAATATACATATATGAAATCTTGAAAGTTGTGTCAGATAATTTAAAATGTTTGAGCTTTTGTGTCGACAAACTGTTTCCACTGAATTTTTGAAGCCCTATAGAAATTGAAATTGAGATATTATTCGTTTGGATATCAAGTCTTTGAAGCCATAATTACTACTTAATATTTTTTGTAGCTGTGATAGTTTTGATTGTAATTAAGCATATAATAATATCTACATTATTTGTTTAATAAATTTCATGAAGAAAATTCATTTACATAAATCATACATTAAATATCTAAGAAGATATATGTTTCAGTTAAGACAAAATGATGAAAAGTAATCTAAATGTAATCAGAAAATAACCATGATTACAGGGTCAAAATGAATGTAATCGATTACATCACGATTACATGTAATCTAAAAAATGTCCGATTACAGATTACATTCGATTACATGAAAAAATGTAATCGATTACAACCGATTACAATTACCCCATGTCTTAACAGGATATCATCACTTTATATCCGATAACTATTTTCTGAGAGATGTATTATGTTTAGAGTCATGAACATAAGCTAGCTTTGTGTCTACAAATAGATGTGTGACATTTTATAATAGCACGGGACTGTATAATGGAGAGTACATTACTTAATGTAGCTCACACTTCTAAGCCGGTATAAGCCCAATGCGGAGTACATTATATACTTCATGACGATTTGACTTATGACTAAGTGTGTATAGGTAAATCGTCCTCCATTTCAGTACATTCACACACACACATACATATGTAATGTAAGGAAGTTGTCAGTAACTCAGTGGTCCAGTAGTTAATAACGACCGAACTATTGGTCTTTACGTCATGGGTCCAATCATCGGTCTTGTCGGATTAAACAGCAATGCTTTTCAGTATTTCCCATTTACAATAGTACTGGTAACAATCCATGAAGGATTGGCAATGTTAAGTGCTTTGGGTAAACTATCCCTTCTGTTTCCAATAGTTATCTTTAATGTATGCGGGGGATATATTGACCGATTTTATTAACCTAAGTGTGTGGAGTTTAGAGGTGGTCTTGCACATAATTATCTTGGGTTCACTTTTGAAGAAATTCTTTACAAAATATATTTTTATAAGGATAATAATACATAATTGCACACACATCTATTGCACAGTATGAGCTGATTCACATTCACATTCACATTCACATCATGGGTAAACTCCGGCCACTCAGGGTACTACAATCGGTTAATACCTGGTCGACCAAAATATCACATATCATTATGTGACTACGACTGACTTCATAAACATAGTAATTTGCAGTTTTAACCGATTTCTAAGACTAAGTACGAAAGATCAGTGGAATCTGCATAGTTCGTATGAGATAAAAGAATGAAATTGTTAAGTATAAAATCATGACGTTTACAATTTCACGCTTCACATTTTAATTAGAAAAACGTAGTATATATGGACGACGCCTCCAGAAGACTATTGGTTATTCAAGCAATTTGGAGGATACTGCAATATACAAAGAGTACTTAATTTCAAAAGCATCCCCGGTTCCTGTTCATTCCGATGTACAGAACCGATGCATCTGACATCGTTTTACATTTATTTTGGACATATTTCAAAATATTTCAGATACAGTGCTGTGAATAATGGTGAGACCCGGTTGCCCAATCATTATACTAGTAATCAAATTCCACATTTCTACTGTACTAGAGCGATCACAATGTAATAATCCTGTCATACACGCACACTGACTTCATTACATACGTGATGGCACATGTAACTAAATATACAAAGTTGTCATGCTGACAAAAGAGTGCGACATTTGGCGTTGAGGTTGCGACATATAGCGTAGTACAAAGTTGAACGACATTTAGCGTCATGTGATTTTACGACATTTAGCGTTGGTTGCGATATTTAGCGTCAACCTTGCGATATTTCACGTCAGGTGCGACATTTAGCGTCGGTGCGACATTTAACGTTGCTACACAGATGATCTTTTGATACGATTACATTAATGTCAGTGTAATTCATTGAAACAACAGGCTGCAGGTAGAAATGCCACTCGGACACATTATGCTGACTTCGAGTCAGCCAGTCTTTGTTTTTAACACCTTAATACTGCATGCTTAGCGAATAAGCAAACAATGTAAATGTTATAATATTTGATTAAAGATTTGAATACACTGATATATCCACTTTTCAAGTTAACTACAAGTAGTGCACTAACCGAAATCAAACAACCCATGAAAAATGCTTGGATGCTCTAACAGCATAAAATGAAATTCCAGTGGATTGTTTTTATTCTATAGTTACTGTCATCAGTAAAAATAGCAATCGTATTTATATAGTATACAGTTAATTAATGGGAGTGGAAGCAATAGATAAAAATATTTTCCCGAGGTATTGGGGAAAGACCAAAGTGTTCTTTCCCAATACCGAGAGGAAAATTGCTTAAGCTATTGCCTGCACTCCCATTAAGGGTGTAGGCCTGGGGTATGGGAGATAACTCTATTTTCAGTGTCTTCTCAAATGTATGATCATCTGTGCGTTTGAAAATTCCCCTCAATTCCAAGCTTCTTGGTGACAAAGATTGTTTACATTGGATATGGCCAGTTAATAAACATGACTCCTTTTCCTTTTACCTTTCCATAGCTGTGTTCCTTGCATTTTTATATCTTATTGCTGCTGATGCCAGTCTCAGGCAGTGTGTTATTATTATATGCCGGTGCCCACAAAATATCATTGAAATATCTCTTTTCAGAAAAAATGTTCATCGAAATATGTTGTCCAAAATGCCAGAAATGTAACACAATTTGTGTGGCAACCTTTTTCTATTGAATTTCAAGGTTTGTCAAAAAAAAAAAAATTAAGCATATACACCAGAATCTTGAATAGAAATATAATATAATATATAATATAATATAAAAATAGAAAGCTATGTTTGGTAAAATATTGTAATATCTTATCCTCTCTTATACCGCTGCTCCCTTCTCCTAAGACAACTAAAAAATAACCAGAATCAAACGAATACAACTGGAGCACATAATTTGAAGGAATTAAGCAATACCGCTGGGTGGCTGTCTGTGTTTTTTTTTTGGGGGGGGAGGTTTGTTGTTGCAATGAATTAATCAAGTAGAGTCACCCTCAAACCACCCCTCCCCAGCTGACCTGAAAATAAAAAAGACAAATGCAGTCATTTAGTAATTTGGACATCCACTGTGTCAATTATAAGAATTCATCAGCTTTTTGTTATTGGTAACTAGTTATTTTTTATCTCACAAACAAAGAAACTAGCAAAGGATGGGTGACTGATAACTTTCCTTGACAATTTCATTTTTTTCTCTGAGTGCCATCCATTAAAAACATAAATTTAAATATTTTAAAAATCTGACGGTAAAAGTTTGTAAAATTTGATGTTATGATGTCTATATGTCTATTCTTCAGTGTGACATTTTTGGTGGAAATTAATTGACAGGATTTTTTTTAATCCGATTTTTAATACCAAAGTGGTCCTCAGGGCATCCCCCCTTTTTTGCAGTTTCCACTGTTTTGCACGTGGTTATCTCCAAACAGGATATTCAGATATGCTAGATATTTCATATTTATTCAACAACAACACTCTCAAGTGTATTAAAGCCAAAATATTCCCTTTCAATCAGAAATAAATGTGCATATCTAGTACTGGACTCTTCCGAAACTAGTATTACCATCTGTCGTCAAAAATACCACCACAATTGCTATATTTAGGATGTGCTATGGAGAAAACGGCACGGTGAAATTTTTTGAAACTTTGGCAGATAATGTATTTAGACATAACTATTCCATGATGCAAATTAAAAAAAAATTGAATGATGGGAAAATATTAGGGCAACCAAGGTCTACACCTTTAAATAACTGTTTTATTAGCTAATTATATTTTTTTTAGACAGATTAAAAGAAACTACTGTTTTCAATATCTAAATATTGTTTAAAAATTTTAACAAATAACACAAATGATCTTTCTCATAATAAACATGACGATTCTCAAAATTTTTGATCTGCGCTTGTTTTTAGACTGCGCGAGGGACATATATCCCTGGTTGTTAGACTGCGCTAGGGAAAAATACTCCCCTGGGAAAGAAAGGTATTGTAGAAATCCCATTTTTGATGTTCACTGCCTCCATGTGTTTTCATTTTTCATCGCTAAAATTTTGACGGACTTCGTCCGTTTCTTCATATTTATGGACATGTCACGTATTTTTAATATGTTTGACAGTTTACTAGAGTCCTAACCTAATCATTCATTACGTTTTCCAGGCGTTCAACCATTTTATATTAGCGGTATTTAGTGTTATTTGATCAGAATTTGTTAGTTTTACTTTCAGCATCGCCATTTATATGTAAATTTATTTGTGTACTTGTGTATGTGACCTTGTGTATTCTAGGTCAGTCATAATCAGCATCTCGGCTGCGTTTTAAAAGTTGTGTAGAGTAAATCGTTGTCAGTAATGGCGAGATGCCGAGTATGAATATACTTCGGTTGTATCTGGTAGTACGGATATTTATTGTATTAAAAGCATTATATTTTTATTGTAAACTGTAGTTAGATGATTTTTTACTTTCCGTACACATGTTGTTGTGACGTTATTTCATTATAAAATGCCGCATCGGGAATTACTTTTCAGTCAAAGTCAGATGTTCACTTCGTTGCTAGGTACCGTTGCCCCGATGGGTTTTTGTCGGGAAATTAAGGGATCTATTTCCTGGGTATAAAAGGGAAACGCCAGACGTCTTCTGGGCCTCAGTCTTACAGTCACAGTCTCAGTCTGATCAGTCTTCTGAAGTTCTTCTCATTTGTCAGTTCGTTACCAGTCGAGATAATTACAATTTTAGTAATCGGTTAGTTTAATTTTACAGCTTAGGAAAAGGGGTAATTCCCTTATTTTTGGACACACTCTACATTATAGCTAATGTTTTCTTAGCTTGTTGTAGCTGAAAATTTGTTTATTATTTGGATTTTCAACTAACTATGGTTTCTAGTTTTGTTGACAAAATTCTAATTTGTGAAGGTTTTTATTTAATTTAGATATTCTTTGGACTTTCAGGTTGCGCTAATGTTTTCTTAGTTCAGCTTGCTAAAATTTGACAGGGATAGTTCCTGACATTTTCTAAGTCATATTCAGGCTTAGGTCAGAGTTCATCTGCAATTCTAAATAGTTTTCTATTTAGGCAGATTGTTTACTTTGTTTATGGTTAAGATTTAACTGCTTACATGGCAAATATAATAAAGTACCCCAATCCATCCCCCACCCTTTACTTATATTGTTAGGAGATAGGATTACATAGGGAATATTGGACTTAGGGATTCCTGATTTACACTGGTTTCCTGTAAATCTGTGTAATAGATTTTATTTATTATTCTTTCTGATTAGGAGTACCCTGCCTATGGCATTATATTCTGTTAAAGTAAAGTATCCAATGAATTCCTACAATATGATTGGCTAATCAAGATGGAGATATCAGACCGTATTCCCTGGGTAAGGACGGGAATATTGAAAACAGTTTCAAACTGGCGTCTATTTATCGCTTCATATATTTGTTTTAACATACAAATATTAAATCATAAATAAAAAGATCTTGAATAAAACTTTTTATAAAAAGATGCATTTTACGGAATCTTTCATCTCCGTCCCCATGATGTCTTTGTACTCAACAAGGGAGATAACAAGTAATTTATCGTCTGCTAAGATGGCAACAGAAAGATTTGCATCTCACACGGAAAGTGAAATACTCTTTAATATTGGTACAAGAAGACTTTAACAGAATATAATTGTTATGCGGGCTTCACAGGGGATACGGGTTCATATTCCCTGTCTGTGTTCTATATTCCCTTCGCCTTCGGCTCAGGGAATATAGAACACAAACAGGGAATATGAATCCATATCCCCTATGAAGATCCCGAATAACATATAGTATTCATGCCACTGACAGAGAAATACATTTCAATTCTTTTAATCTTAGGAATAGGTTTATAAGCATTTAAAATAACCATAATAAAATATGAAGTAAACTTATTTCTGAATTTCTGTGTTTTCCAGAAATATTCAGTATTTTTAATATAGTTTTTAACAATACACAATGTAGTAAAATAACAAAAATAAACAGTTAGTATAACGAATGTAATAATAATAGTATTAGTTAATAGTTAGTTAGTTAGTAACAATGTTTGAACACCGTGGCAAAACCGATAAACAATAACGAACGTAATAAATTACTGATAAATAGATTAGTTGTTATAGAAATCTTATTGTTATTTGAATGTCAACTGATATGAGAAACTTAAAAGAAAATAATATATCATTTGCTCACTTTATTGACTTCATTGTTCTTCAAGAATCTTCTCCCATTTAATACTTGGCTTGTGGTCCAACTGTTTGATTTGGTACCTCCAGCTGTCTCGTAGGATATCAGACCCTCTTGTCCGATCCAAACAAGAGACTGGTTGATTGCTAGACAGTTCCTGTTCTTGCAATATAGTCTGTGGTGCCCAGTCCTTTAAACTCAATTCTTGAGTGTCGTTAATGTGCTTCTAATATAACCAGCCTTGTTGGAGTGTTAATCCTCCATATTTGGTTATTGATTTCCATTAAACACACGAAAGAAGCTGTGCGTTCTTTTACACAGACTTGCTTGCAAGAAGATTTCACACCCCCTTCACCCCTTTATTTTGTCAGTTATTCAAAGGTAATAGTTATAATGTTTTGTTGATTATCCCCTTTAGACCTGATTATGTGCCCGTATATAAAAGTAACTGGTACTTCATCATTTATAAAAGACAGACTAGTAAAACTTTAAGATTGTTTTGTCAAGATTTGCTATCTAATCTTGTGTTCTTTTCCTGTGATTGGTGTCACAGGTGTTTTTGGTCTTGACATAATAAAAGAGATTTACACTCTTGGAGTTGCCATCGGTTATTCTATTTCTACCCCTGGCGCGCACCAGTATGCTTAGTTCTTTAAGAATAAGTTACGGAAATACGTTATAATTGGATTGCACAATTTGAAGTTAGATACAGATATTGTACATATAGAACCTCTTTAGATTTAAAAGAAACGGTAAGTAACGTCACGTTGCTGTTAAAATGGCGTCATGAAATAAATGACGTCACTCTGCTGAAAAAAACATATGTAGCGTATTTTACAGCACACAAAGTAACGATTATGCATGAAACGTCACAGTCAAAGGGTTAAATCGTGTTAGATTATGACACTTTCATACGCTGTAATCCGGTTTGGACTAGACAAGATTTCGTATTAGTAATAAATATCCATGATATTGTTTTGACAAATCACAGTAAAGGTCAAAGGTAGCCAGGCAATAGAACACCAGGCAATAGATCACAAGGCAATAGAACACTAGAAAGTCAAAACCCCTAAAATAGTTGAAATTATTACCTAATAGTATATAAAGTACCTGTCTATTTGGTATTTAACATTTTAAACCATTTTTCATAAACTTCATTCCTGTGTTCTATTGTCCGGGGCGTTCTATTGCCCGGTACGTTCTATTGCCTGTTGAACATTCACCTGTATTTTGATATATGAATATTCATTATACGATTCCGGGTTTTTCGTGTCTCATTCCGTTTTGTGACTATGCAAACGCACAGGTGGTCAAGACTTGATTCACAGACGACAACAAACTTTCTTCATAGCCTAAACTGACAGTAAAAATGGATTTTATTCCTTTTACCGAGTGGTGCAAAAAGTATTCGTCCCCTTCGATTTTATTACTATATATTTCATATAAAACCACATTTTTTCAAAAAAATATTTTAAAGTTATCTCTTGGCAGATTTTTATGAAATTTATTTCAAGACACACATAATTCTTTGAATTTGATTTGTTTATCTAATAGTCATTTTGTCTGCATGGTTTTTGTTAACTGGTGATTTAAACACAAATGTCGATTTTTCCGATTTTATTTTTGTTAAAATATATAGCAAATTTGAAGTCAGAAAACAAAAATTGTCTTTAAATCATAAGAAAATAAAGGCAATCTAACGAAAATCATGCTAAAGTAAACATATAATCTTTAAATATTTCTGCTTCTTATGGTGCAATAATGATCAAAATCCTGTTAGAAATGACTTCACAATAAAAACAAGTGGAAAAATGTGGTTTTATATGAAATATATAGCGTAAAAACGAGGGTGAAGAATACTTTTGGCCACCCACTGTAGCAGAAAGTCATTCAGGAATACGTAACTTCACGCATGTTTTTTTTTAAATGTTTTAATTGGGTTTGAGTTACAAAAATGCATTTGTGTGCTGTGGTTTTTAATCTATTATATTGTGTTTCTCAATTCCCCCTTGATCTTCAAGCTCTTTAAATTTCTATCAGTTCCTTGATTTTTTACTTGCAATAGACCTCCAGTATACCAAACCCTACAATCTAATACCAGAATTGTCACTATATGCAGGAGAAAAAAGATGGAAATTTAATATGGAGCGCTAGTATCTAAGCTTCACAGGACGGGGAAGAAGTGTCTGATAAATAAAGCAAATTACTGGATAGTTATTAGGTAATAAAATAGTTATTTCATGTGTTGCCAGGCTATAGATCAGAAGTAGTTTTCCCGAGGTTCTGAGATCAGCTAAATGTTCTATTGCCCGAAGCCAACTTCTTCGGGCAATAGAACAAAGAACTGATCTCAGAACCTCGGGAAAATATTCTGATCTATTGCCTGGCTACACATGAAATAACTGTATAATAAAAAAAAATACTTTATAAAACATGTAAAACTTCACAATTAGGTAATATTATACAGTTATTTAATGGGAGTGCAGGCAATAGATCAAAATATTTTTCCCGAGGTATTGGGAAAGACCAAAGTGTTCTTTTGCCCGAGGTCATCTTTTACTAATACTTAAATCCATACTTTCAGTAGAAGGGTGATTGTTCAAAGGTTTACGACTATAACATCAAAAGCACGAACTTCTGTCTTATTACAACTTGTAACGAACGTCGCATTAATCGAGCACACCTAAAATCTTCTTCATATACTAACTGTCAAATCGTCCGTGCGGAAAGGAATTCAATACTACAGCCTTTGCTAATTTGCATATCTATAACGATTATGTAAACATTATACTGTGAAGAAATTTAATAAACAGATAAAAAAAACTGCTGTTTTCAATATCTAAATATTGTTTAACAATTTTAACAAATAACACAAATTATCTTTTTCATAATAAACATGAAAATTCTTAATCTGCGCTTGTGTTTAGTAGACTGCGCGAGGGACATATATCCCTGGTTGATAGACTGCGCTAGGGAAATATACTCCCTTGGGAAAGAAATGTACGTTTATTTCTTTAAGAATAAGTTACGCAAATACGTTTTAATTAGAATGCACAATTTGAAGTTAGATACAGATAATGTACTAATATAACGTCTTTAAGATTAAAAAGAAACAGTAAGTAACGTCACAATGCTGTTAAAATGGCGTCATGAAATAAATGACGTCACTCTGCTGAAATAGAAATACGTATTTTACAGCACACGAAGTAACGATTATGCATGAAACGTCGCAGTCAAAGGGTTAAATCGTTTTTGATTATGACACTTTCATACGCTGTAATCCGGTTTGAACTATACAAAATTTCGTATTAGTAATACATATTCATGAGATTGTTTTGACCAATCACAGTAAAGGTCTAAGGTAGTCAGGCAATAGAACGCCAGGCAATAGAACACCAGGCAATAGATTACCAGGGAATATAACACTATAAAGTCAAAACCCCTAAAATAGTTGAAAATAAATAATACTTTATAAAACATGTAAAACTTGACAATTAGGTAATAAATTCATCTATTTTATTAATATATTATTAATAGATATGGTAGCTCAATTGTTGGTCCTTTAAACAAATCAATATAAGCCATGTACACTATAATAATTCAGACAAATAGTATCTGTCATTGTAATATGGGACTTTGCACAATGTCTTTCAAAAGATTCAGACAACATGTGATCTTATCACTCTTCTTCGGAATAGTTAATTCATCGAATGTAACAGACTATAATTTCAATATTGAGTACGGAAAACGAATTGTCGGACAACCGACAAACATAGGCATACAGACTGTGTCATCCCTATTGCGCTGTGCAACAAAATGTACATCACAACATGCATGTTGTAGTGCAAGCTTTGACAGCAACACTCAAATCTGCAGCTTAAATTCACAGTGTTCTCCTCAATTGGAACAGTATTCAGATTCTTTGATAATCACGAAAGTTTTATCAGAAGGTAAGACAATCAATTTTACATTGACACAGTCAAAAGAAATTATCAATGATTTCACGATATCAATGCTGTTATCTTCTAAATATACAATATTGCCGAAAATTATTTAATTTATTTCTACAAATTTTAGTCTTATAAAGATATAGAAAGCAATCTTCGAATGTTAAGATGTCCAAAAACAATTCTGCAAACTTTTATGCGAAAAAAAAAAAAAAAAAAAAAAAAAAANAAAAAAACAATGCCATCACCTAAAATTACACAGGTAGGACAGAGGCGCGAAAATAAACGATTTCCGAACGGCAAACAAATTCAACAATGTTCAACTGTTTTAGATACGTGCATAGTTTTAAGCATATTTTTTCACAATTTATATGAATGGGATGAAGCAACAAGCTGTGCCAATACAAGCTCTCTCATTTTTACATGCACAAGACATATAAGTAGAAGTATTTGAGTATGTAAAGATTATATCAATGATGTAAGATAATCATGTTCATTCTAAACCTGCAATTATTAGCACTGTTAATACTTCATACATAATAAATTTACAAATGAAGTAAAATTTGTAGACCCTCTAAGTATTTTAAATAGTTAAACATGGGAGAAGTCAAAGGTAATAAAACAAAGCAAAATAAAAGAAGCATACGTTTAAAGCAGCATTAACTACGATTTTGACCAAACAATTATATGGTTTGGATATTGGTAAATAATAGCTTTAAAATGATGAAATAAAGGTAAATATTTCACATTAAACAGCTTATCGTACCACTTTTCGCCTTTTGAGAACGAAAATTACCATCGATTTATTATTTCCTTGCAAGCAAATAATTTGACCTCGCTTTCTCCGTATGCAACTGACCTTACTAGTGAATAATTTGTACTTTGTCGGAATATTAACTGCAAACTTGCATGGTTCTTTGCCCGTAATTAACGCCGACTAAAAGCAGATTCACAGAAAATAAGAAATAAATGCATTGTTGTACTGATTTAATGACGATTCGGCAAACTCCGTAAACAATGCCGATAACTAATAAGATGGCGTCCATTTCTTGATCGATCTCAAAACACGAGCAGTTGCACCTTTTTCCCGATGCACGTACATTTCATAACGTTTAGAAGTTACAGAAACACGTTTTATTAAGGCATCAATCATATCTGATATTTTTTATGGGTAACACAAAATTACGATTTCGGTATATAATGCCACTTTAAATGAAACGACGAGTGTCACTTATGTACGTTTTGTACAGCTTTAAATATTTCTTTACTTAGATCAAAACAAAATGATATATTTTCATGTAAGCATAAGTCTATATTAATGTTAGCATTATTATATTTTTGTATTAATTCCTGTATGGAATTTAATAAGATCAATCTTAAGTTATTATATTTAGGACAGATACACAAAACTGGTCGTTATCTTCTAATAGACATTTTTGGACAGTCAGTATTATCAGATAAAAGAATTTCATTAAATAAATATACCTTCATGTTACTGGTCTCATTTCGTAATTGACAATCAGAAGAGTTTGAAGACACCAACTGGGCAACCAGAATCCGTAAATCGAAGGAGAGACAACACAATTATGTTGTAAAAATGTACTTCCTTATTCCAAGATAATGAAATTCATATGCGTCCCAAGTCTTATAGAAATATGCTATCATATTAAGATATTAAAGCTTGGAGATTCTGTTATATGTAGGGGTGAAGTATTCCATAGTCTAATAGTGAAAGGGATAAAATTATCATAATAAATCTTGTTCTGGAAAACGGTAGATGAAATGTATTATTTTCATTTCTTAAGTTATATCCAGATTGTCTGAGTATATATGTGGGAACCAACTCACGTGTTACTTTCACTTTTAGTTCTTTAGTTTTTGTTCCCCTCTTCTTTGTAAAATCTGTTTTGTCTTTTTTGTAAAAGTTAATTTAATTTATGCATTGTTCTAATATTTAATTTCTTGAGTCTTGCCATGCATTATGCTATGTTGTAAATTGTAGGGAGAGGGCGTTTATAATGTTGTTATAACATGTTCCCAATCCCATTGCATATATTAGAGCAATAAAATATGCTTAATACAAAAATTTGAACCAATTCGTACAGGTATGCAGGGGTTAATTCATTTAAACCATTTAGTATTTTATAAAAAAATTTATTACGTATGTTTTCTAGTGATTCCCATCTCAATTAATGGTATTGTTTTGGTTGGTTGAATGATTGGTTTTATGGTGCTTAGCACCACTTTCAACAATATTATTGGTGGAGGACACCACAGACCTGCCACTGACAAACTTTATCACATAAAATTGTGCACCTCGTCCTGAACGGGAGTCGAACCTACAACATCAGTGGTGATAGGCACTAATTTCATAGAAAGTTGTAAATCCAACTATCACGGCCACAACGGCTCTACAGGCCTAATAAATGCAATTATATACGTATACGTATAAAGGAATTTCTATATGATAAATGTTTATAACTTGTCTTAACTTAGAAATAAACGGGAGCATGTTTTTTTTTAATATCATCTAAGTGTTTTTCCATGTAGCTCTTCTGATATTTAAACTGTCGGGGTGAAGTTTGTTTCGTGGGTAAAAGCTCGTGCACTTAAGAATAGGTTTTAGGTTGTATGGTGTTTAACGCCACATATAACAATATTTCAGTTATATCGTGGCGGTCAGTTTCATTGGTGGAGGAAACCGGAGTACCTGGAGAAAAACACCGACTTACCGCAGGTCACTGACAAACTTTATCACATAATGTTGTATGCACCTCGCCCTGGGCGGTAGTAAAACCAACAACATCAGTGGTGCTAGACACCGACTGCATATGTAATTGTAAATCTAACTACCATACGATCACGGCCCCGACGTCCCCTGACATTTAAGTATAGTTTGATTGTGATATCAAGGTATTTTGTAATACATGACATGCATTTTTTAAACGGATATGAAAGACTGGATGTGGTACAGATTAAACGGATATGAAAGATTGGATGTGGTACAGATTAAACGGATATGAAAGACTGGATGTGGTACAACTTAATTTCGTGTGCACTAAATTTGATATCTACGTTTTTATTAAGCATTAGCGTATCCTTCATTAGTGTATCCTTCATTAGCGTATCCTTCATTAGTGTATCCTTCATTAGTGTATCCTTCATTAGCGTATCCTTCATTGGAATGTTTTTGTATATATAGTAGTTTTATTCATATTACTAGATTGTCAGTAAGTAAAATAAAAACAAAGACATAAGCCAACGATGAATGACCACTTTGTCATATTAAATATTCATTCAAGCCTAAAGATAAACAGAAAGTTGTCATTAACAATTTAGAGGTAAAAATAACGAAGCGAAAAAAACAATTGAATGTACGATATTACATCGCAATAGGGAAAGTCAAGTTAAGGCCGTTTTCATTTATTTAAATCAGGGGATAATTACATTGAGATGAAATATGGGATTGTCAATGCAAAATGGTAGTAAAATAAGAAGCAAAAATATCACCCAATGGGAACAATTCTATAATCTAATCGTACAAAGAGAGGCAACATCTATACCATTAACACAAACATACATGACTATATGCTCACGTTCCTGACTTTTTACTGACAATTCAATAAAAAGTGGCGGGGTAACACTATTTTTATTGGCCCTAATCGCCGCCTTTGTGAAATAATAGCATCATATAAGTATTTCCCACATGTGAATAACATTTCCCTCTCATATATCACTGGGTGAGCATCGTTGTGGTGAAGTGGCATATGAAAAAATAATTATTATATTTGGAAATCAGTTCATGTGATACGGTGTATAAGTGAAAGGATATTGATAAACAGTTCTGTTACCTTTAATATAATGTTTTTGTTTTACAATTATGTGAGACAACAAAGCTCGGAACAAATTCAATATAATAATTTTATAACATATATGCTATGTGTTTTAAAAATCATAATTTGCATAGATTGGTAGGTTGATAGCAGTATTCTAAAAAGATATTCGTCCAATAATTCCCCACAGCAATGCTATCATAAAAGCGGCCTCTAATGTCAGTTACAGGCCGTTGTTATGTAATTTGGCCCATTTTTATGACCGATAACATGTAACATCTTGGATCACCAGCAAACGTTATACACTCGGGCACAGACGTTTACAATTGACCAATTAAAATGACAGAAAAAAAATCGTTACCAATATGTGATATATTTTCTCTAGTTGCGTTCTTTTATCACATGTTCACCAGGGCGATTGTGGCCGCGGTCGTATGGTAGTCGGATTTACAGCTACCTATGCAATCAGTGCCTATCACCACTGATGTTGTGAGTACGAATCTCGATCATTGCGAGGTGTACAACATCATGTGATGAAGTTTGTTAGTGACTTGCGACAGGTCGGTGGTTTTTAGCCGGGTCGTCCGGTTTCCTGCACCAATAAAACTGATCGCCACGATATAACTGAGATATTGTTAAAAGTGGCGTTAAACACCATCAAACCAACAAGCAAAAAACTTAAATGTTCGTCCAACTTCATCTGCTAAAGACCTATCGCAGTAAATAGTGATCTGAAAAAAAATAGAGAAATACATGTTCAACTGTATATTGATCCAAATGATTAAATAATAAAAAAAAATAAAAGAGTGTAAAAAGGAAACGAAAAGTAATATCATTTGTTTTAACTCGTATAAATATCCACAAATCAGTGTGTTTTTTTAGCCTAAAATGCCAAAATTCCGCGATCGGTTTGATACAGTAAAATGTGTCCATCTATCGCCGTATGAAATCTTTGTAAATCAAATTGATTGGAGCGAAATCGGTTTCCACCTGAAATATGTGTCAGTCATCACGTGTTCATCCAATTACATGTGTACATGTACCACAATTACATGTGTACATGTACCACAATTACATGTGTACATGTACCACAATTACATGGTATTGTTTGACTCTATTGACAATAACACGATATATTATGTTTTTAAGTTTTAATTTATTAATCGATTTAAGATAGTAATAACATTATTCTCAAATATATTTTACGAGAGCAATTAGCAAGATATATCGGGTTTATGGGGATATAGGGAAATATATTTGGTTATTTTAATACTTGAAAGGCACACGCAATTGACGATATATAAAGCAATAAAGT
This sequence comes from Gigantidas platifrons, assembly GCA_002080005.1. NCBI lineage: Eukaryota > Metazoa > Mollusca > Bivalvia > Mytilida > Modiolidae > Gigantidas > Gigantidas platifrons. The sequence continues at coordinate 810,613 of MJUT01013697.1, forward strand.
AACTTTAAAGTTGTAGTTGGATTAAATATTTATACCGTGTATAAACATTTCACAGTTCTGTTCAACATCAAATATGAATGATCCAGCATCTCAGTATTCGTTTTTTGAAATTGATTTTAATTAACTGGAACCTGAGTTCACCCCCGGTTTTTGGTGTGGTTCGTGTTTCCCGATCTTTGGCTTTGTGCGTATGTTTTGTGGATAGTTGTTAGTTCTTTTTCTTTTTGACCATTGTGTTGTCTGTTCTTCTTCGATGTACGTGTTTTCGTTGCCCTTTTGGTATCTTCAAACTCTTCTTATTTAATCATCAAATAGTTTGTGTCTGTTACATGTCTATAGACTGTTATAATCAATCTATTAATAAAACCTCTATGACGGATTGCTTTTGCAAGGTTTGTTCGACAAGTGAGATTTTTAAATGTTGGACAAATTCATACTTTTATTATGTTAGAATAAGGATGTTTAACCCAACTTTCAACAATATTTCAGCTTTTTCATGGCGCTTAGTTTTATTGGTGAGGAAATTGGAGTACCCGGAGAAAGCCGCTGACCCACCGCAATTCACTGACAAGCTTTATCACATAATGTTGCATGGAGCACACCTCGAATTGAACATAATTCGATCTCACCATCATGAATAGTAAGAGTATTAGGAAAGAATGACAGCATGTGGTGTCAGAATCTTACAACTTGATTGCAAGCCTGTACCATGTCGGGATTAAGTATATTTGTCAAGAGGTATTTGGTCGATTACATTTTGGAATTGTTCAGAGAGTGTGGTATTTCTTGTTTTATTTTTGTTGATAATATATTTCGCGGTGAAACCTCAATATTTTCGAGAAAGATATATTTTCAACACCAAACCCCGTTTGTATTATATTATATTCAAATCAAGCTGGGATAATAATCTTGACTTGGAAGATAGCAATTCATAATATGCTATGTTACCCATTATCATGTAATCCCACTGTATAATATCATTTACGTAATGTATTAGTTGTGGCAGATTGAAAATGACTTTGAATGATTTTTGTTCTCAGCATAATAGATGGTTTGGTGATGTCATATATCCCATTACAGTCATTAGGCCATATGTTAATCCTCAAACTAGATTAGACAGACCTTAGATGTCCATTACGATTTCCTTATGAAAACGATCGATATTCGGTTCGTCGCTACATCCAGTTGTTTGTAGGGGGACTCAAATCCTGTTTACGTTATTTGTGTTTGTTTGCGTGTAGTGGTGTCCTACACATACTGTGTTGTGTTTTTGTGTATCTTCTTATTGTGTACCCTATGTTGTCAGTTTCTCTGTATTGCACATTTTTGAATGCCCATTCGGTATTCTCTAACGTTTATATGTCGAGGTTCTTTTATATGTTCAGTGAATGAAGGTGTGGTAGGTGATTGTGGTAGGTTCTCCATTGTTAATTTCCTCTTTGGTATTCATTGACGTTTATTCAAACAGATACATGAACAATTGTGGATAACATCGGCTTGTCAATAAAATGACTGGCTTGACTATTCCCCTCCAGTGATGTAGATCGTGGGTTCGATCTCCGGTCAGGCCACACCAATTTTGGCGCGACATAATAAAGCAAACCCAGCGTGTTGGTCTAATACAAAACAGTATATTCCAGAAACGTGTCGTGCGCACTAAATCATGTTTCCAAGTTTTATTTACATGTTTGCCATCTCATCAAAAAGTAATTTGTTCTAGCCAATCCATCACTCATTCATTTGTAGGCAATGCTGGGGTATGGAGAACACATAGTATACAATGTTTTGAAGAAGTTCAGTGAGTAATACTGATTGCTATAAACTGGAATGTATAGCAATGTAGGACACTACGATTGAAAGCCAAGATGCAACTCACTTAAATCCTTGAAATCAAACATAGCGCCAACTCCTCGAAATCAAACATAGCGCCCACAACAAAAGCAATATTCTAATATGACGTCCCGTATTCGGTATACAAATAAAGGCATATTTGAATAACAATCAAATATAGGCCACACATGCGCGCTGATCTAAAAATAAAAGCACCTACATAAACACTGACTATTTTCAGAAAATTCTTCTTGGTTAGCGATTTTCTATTATTGTTTATCTAAGATTTGTTGAAATAAATGAAGTTAAAATTAAATAAATCCTAATCAAGTCGTATCATAGTTAAACTCTTATAAACACGGCTTTGTTGTGGCTATTCCAATTAACTCCCCCATAAAAGCACATTATGATGAGTCATCGTCTGCTAACGACATTCGTCAATATGTCAACAATAGTAAATTCACCGTTAAAAATAGGACTTAAAGTGGAAAACGAGGGAGTCTACTACAAAATAATCAACTTTTACAGACAACAGAACTCTGTTAATCAATACATCATACAATCTTTAAGCACTGTGAAGACCAAAAGAATGTTTAGACATCAAATCTGTGATGGGCTGCGTTCAACTGGTTAATTCGTTGTTAATCTTTTAAAGTTGTTTATTTGTAATAAAATTTATATATTGAACCTTGTCAATAACATTCTTTTCGGTATTTTAAGCCACAGTTTCAACCACAATTTCGCTTTCCATCTCTTAATTCCCAATTTTACCATTTTTCAAATTCCCTAGGAGATTGATGGAATAGACACTACCAGCGCATAACCTTGACCACCTCGAAATTTAAAATTAGCGTATTTGTCCTATTAGAATCGAAATAATTCATGCCGGCCATACTTTATTGTTATTCAAATATGGGTAGGCATTATAATCATGATATTTAACCCCTCGCTATCGCTCGGGGTTAAATATTCATGAATTCAATGCCTACCCATATTTGAATAACAATAAAGTATGGCCGGTATGAATTATTTCTTAAACAAAGAGTCTCACACCATCTGACATTTTTCCCACAATAATATAATAGCACACCAGTGGTATAGGAACTGCCTACCCTTACAGAACAGTTGAGTTAACTCTGTGGTTATTGTTGATCAATCTTTAGTTTTCTGTGTAGCATTGTGTAATTTGTTTCCTTTTCTCTGCTGGCCATTGTATTGTCACTCATTTGACAAGACTGAAATTGTACCTTGCTCAAACACTTATGATGACAAAACCATTTAACAAAGAGGGGATGTCATATAAAATTATAGGACCCGTGTGGCTCAATGAGTTAGGTGGTTGTATTACCTAACAACTCATGCAAGCCTATAAGCATTACGGCGTGGGTTCGCGCCCGGCATTGTAAATTACAAAAAGGGTGCACTTGATTCGAAGCTGCAAGTGATAAAGTTTACCAGTTGCTTGCCTGTGGTCAGTGGTTCTCTCCAGGTACTCCGACTTCTTCCACCACTAAACCTTATAGCTGAAATTAAAACACCAAATAAACATCGTATAAAATTAGCTATCTTTGCCAATTGAAGTGCATGTACCAAGCCAGAAAAAAGAGAAGTCATGTATATGTGTGCTAGGTGTACCGATATTGCATCTCTTTCTAATGGTTTCCAATAAGATTTTGGAACTGTTGTGATGTTGTGGTATAACGCATTCTTTAAGGGAAGAATAGTATGGTTATTTTAAAGAAATGTGCTTTATTCAGATACTGTTTTATCATTAAAGAGAGAGAAATAGTTAATATGCCAACTGGTGGAATAATATTTCAAAAGAAGACACAAATTCGTAGCCTAATTAATGATAATAATGTGACTATATTTAGAATCGTGGATCCCATTTTTCGGGATATTCTCTAGGTTCCACATGAAAATAGCAGTGGCAAAGATAGAACATAATTCAGACACTTCCAAATCTTCGATTTACGGCTTCTGATTATCCCTTTGACATCTTCAAACATATCTAACCATACATCAATATATTTAGTTCAATGCTAAGATTACACTTCCAAGAAAATATTGTGCAAGGACATTTATCATTTTCTATTGTTAGAGCAGTCCAGAACAGTAAATCCTAGAGATTGCAGCGATGTTCCAGTTGGGAGTACGAGTGGCGCCTATAGAATATATCCAAATAATGCAGATGTCATTGATGTCTACTGTAACATGGATACAGATGGTGGTGGCTGGACGGTATGTATATGTATTATTATGAAAATTATACAGTGATGGTCATCAATTTGACATATGACATTGGAAATACAGATCCGGGCTTGGGACAGACATAAAAATGTGGAGAGTTGAACCGGTTAATGGGATCACAACTGTCCTCTCTTGATACAAACGTATATATATCCAATTTAGTGGAACAACTTTCATCAGGTACGCTGAAAGTCGAAAGGTTGGAAAGACAAATAAAATAAAACTATGTAGAGAATAACATTGTTTATAATGGCTATATATCTTTTCCCTTTTGTGTAGATTATTATATTTCCTCTTTCACCGACGAGACCTTTGCCAGGCTTGACTATATGAGTAACACATCGAGTGCTCTAAAGGAAACAACAACTGATTACCGGTCTTGTGCACCTGGGTTCAATTCTGGTTTTTTTTGGGCCCGTGTTGCTGATCTCTTTAGTTTTCTGTGTTGTGTCTTTTTGCTGAAAACATTCATGGAAAATATTTAAAAATACTTAAATAAATCATAAAATCTATCTTTCTTGTGATAACAAATGCTTTCTATTGAGTTTGTGTTTTTAATTATTAATATTTCAATTGCATTTTTACAAATATATTTCTGATTAAAGTACAGATTTTCAAAAGATCATCCTGAAATCAATACTATATCCTGCTTTAATAATAAAAAAATGATTTAAAAATGGAATTAAATGCACTTTTACTACATAATTTCAATACAATTTTATAATCTGATTTTTTTAGAATACCATACGCATTTAATTTCGTCACAAAGACAATTCAATGATACTACATTTGTAGCACAAATAATTCAAGTCTGTGTTTAAAACATGCGGGGTTTGAAAAACGTGATTTGAAACAATATTTCAAAATACTAATATAAACTACATACTTTTCGGCTTATCTTGATAACTATTTCTAAAAAATAAATCGTACATATGACTTCAGGATAATTTTTTGAATACCTTGCCTTGCGTCTAGATGAAGCTTAGATTAATCAATCAAAATGAAGCACATTGCCAGTGAAAAACGTTACAGAGAGAATGCTAAAGGCCACATATACAAAAGATTGCGTTCCTAAAGCCTGTCCATATTATATTTTACTAGAGTCATATATAATACAGTGGAAAGTTTTTTACAGTAGTAAAATGAAAAAAATATTCCTAAATACCACTCTGTCTGAACAGTAGGTAATCCTGTTATTCCATTTGAATATGCAAATTAGGCTACATCTCTATTTTCTCAAGGCAATATGGGACACTGTATGGTTGTATCAGTTCGTGATGACGATCATAGATTTGTTCTAATGAGAAAAGTTTGAAGATACCAAAGGGGTACTCAGAATCCGGATATCAAAGAAAGAAAAAGTACAAAAGGACAAACAACGATCTACAAAACGTTAGTTAAGAGTATTGCCAACATTGACAGACCCAATGAGTATGTTTGTATTCTTCAAAAAGTGACGACTTTGGGCGGGTTCTAGAATCGACTAGTGTGTCATCAGTGAACTATGGTCACCATGTGGGATTTTTTTCTTCAATTCCAGATTCGACTTTTAACTTGAGGTATTTTTCTAGCAATATATCTACAGGTATTTTAACTGTTGTGTAATATAGGTATTTCAAAGACGACAGGACGGCAGTGTAAATTTCAAAAGAAACTGGCAGGATTATAAACTTGGCTTCGGAGATGTAAATAACGAACACTGGTTGGGTATGTTGGCTTAATGTGAAACAATTGTCCTATTCATTCATGTATATTGTCTTATGTAGACTTTTGACAACAAGAGATACTCTAACCGCATCGGTGGAGTCATGGTAAGTGTGCTATCTACGGGTGCTATTGGTCATGGGTTCAATCGCTGATTGCTAAGCACACATTATTAAAAGGAAAGAGCAAATATTGACTGGCTCTGAACCAAGATAATGTATCCGAGTGTGGCGACATGTCTACCCGCGGACGGACTGTTGTTTCAGTGAGCTAGCACTATGACAAAAATCCAACTAAGCGTGTTAATCTAGTAGAAAGCAAACATCACCATCCCATCGAAATGCAACTTGTTCTCGTCATGATATAACTGCAAGAATGATTATTTGGCTTTGTCTCTGCCGTCTAAAAAAAAGTCACATACCCGGTATACATCTATACATTGTATTTGTTTGTCTATGGTTGTTTTACAGATGATATCAACTACAAGCAGGATAAAGGGAACGTCATTGTGTATAATGAGTAAGTGATTGTTGCTTAACGCCAATTATTCAGCTATATCATGATGATGGGGTCCGCTTTGTACTAGATCAACACCATAAGTTGGATTTTTATAGTGCTAGCTCACTGAAAAAACAGTCAGCGGATAGACTTGTCGTCCCACTCGGACATATTATCTTGATTACGAGTCAACTAGTCTTTGCTCCTTCTCTTTATTGCTACATGCTTAGCTGAGAAGCAACAACTACAAATTTCATAGTCTAGATTTGACCAGATCGAGACTCGAACCAACGATATACCATACCGGAGGGGGAGCACGCTAACCATAACGTCACCGACGCTGTTTCATTGTGTATATGCCACTGATATAAGAATATATATGAATAATGAAATGCGAACTATACCATACCATCAGAATAGTAAGAAAATCCAGAGAGAAAATCGAAAAACGTCATAATCGAAACCCCGAGGACATATACATCGCTCAGTGGCCTGCATTGATACAGACACTTCAATGGAAATGTGATGTGTCTTAGCAAATATTATGTATCATGCCATAGCGATAGGTATTTTATAATGCATGTATGCACTTGTGAGTTAAATTAATTTATCTAAAATAATTAACAGTATACGGTTGGACCTCGTCCACATCTAACTGTAATTGTCTGCCATAAGAACAAGAACAAAGACCATACAAAATCTATAGCGACATTGGTGTTGTATTAAGGTCTTATGGAATAAGATATTTCGTTTCAAGATTGGAGCTGAGTCTATTTTGTTATCTTTCGTTCAATAACTAATTATTCTAAGGACCATCGTGGTCGTGATCGTATGGTAGTTGTGATTTATAACTAGCCATGTAATCAGTGCCTATCACTCAATACAACATTATGTGATTAAGTTTGTCAGTGACTTGCGGCAGGTCGGTGGTTTTCTCCTGGTACTTCGATTTCCTTCACCAATAAAACTGGCCACCATCGCCGTAACCATAATAATTTTGCGATCTAACCGTACAAATGAGTGATTTAGTTAGAAAGTGCAATTTCTCTGCAAAACAAAATGGCGGCAAATTGCACATTTTATTTTCTCAAAAACAGACAATGCAATCGCATAAAAAAGGATAAACGGACACAAACAATGATTTACAAAGCACTACACACAAAATTACAGATGAGCAACACAAATCCCACAAAACTGGTGAACCCGTTTGCTCTGAAAGGGTTAGCTGTTCGTACACTCTACTGGATTCCTAAATTACACTAGTGTCCTTTCAAACAGCGCTATATTGCTGGGTCTGCCAAATGTTCCACGAAACCTCATTTCAAATTATTAACATGTATTCTATCGGCGGTCAAAACCGGGCTTCGGAGTTATTGTGACACTAGCTATTCGAGGGGTGATGTGAATCAGATGTGGATTCTGAAGAACTCGAAAATCTGTTAGAGTACATAAAATCTAGTTCCCCTCCTAGAATGGCCAACGTAGATACAAATGCATAGTGTTAGGAAGAGACAGATCTTAATTTGTAAATAAAACCACTCTGACTCTACCAAAAATTTCTCTGAAACTGATATCATCAACATGCTCGAGGTTTTGATTGACAACATATTTGTTATCTTTGGTGGACGTAATTTTTCAACAGACAGTCGGCATACCTATGGGTACAAATGTGCTCCTCTTCTCACCGACTTGTTCCCTTATTCGTATGAGACAGACTTGATACAGGGGCGTCTCAGGAAAAACGAAAATAAGCTAGCACAATCCTTTAATTTCACCTTCCGGTATAGAGATGATGTCCTTTCACTAAATAATTCTAGGTTTGGTGATTTCGTTGATCGCATATATTCCTTTGAGCTCGAAATAAAGGATGCCACAGATACAGATAGGTCTGCTTCATACCTTGACCTACACCTCGAAATTGGCAGTTAGGGGCTGTTAAGAGATGATTTTTTTTTTTTCATTGTGAACTTTCCATTTATATGTAGCAACATTTCAGCAGCACCTGCAAATGGAGTATATTTCTCTCAGTTGATACGATATTCCAGAGCTTGTTGTTCATATCAGGATTTCCTTGATAGATGGATCCTGCTAGCCAGGAAGCTACTGAACCAATGGTTCCTATTGGTTAAATTGAAGGCATCTCTTCCAAATTTTTGCGGCTGCCACCATGACTTGGTTGACCGTTATGGAATATCTATGTCACAAATGACCACGGTTATGTTCCATTTGTCGTAAGCACTTCCCAGTCCTTTCCTCATTCATGACTTATCACCGGGTTTGTCACTAGATTAGCACTACGGATGCCACTAGTGGAACAGGAACTGCTTACCCTTCCAGAGCACATTAATTTACTCCCGGTTTTTAATGGGCTCGCGTTATTAGATCTTTAGTTTTATGTGTATGTTTTGTAGATCGTTGTTTGTCCTTTTGTACTTTTCTTTAGGCCATTGTGTTGTATGTTGTTCTTCGATATACGGCTTATAATTCCCCCATTGGTAACTTGATGAACAGACAACACAATTATCTAATTATATTGCTTATCTTTCTACAGGAAATGACAACATCCACACCCTGACATCTCAGGGTAGCTATAAGCTTAGAATAGACATAGAAGATTTTTCTGGAGATTCACGTTACGCAGTTTATGATGTATTTATAGTGGCAGATGAAGCCTCACAGTACCTACTTGATATTGATGGTTACAGTGGAAATATCAGTAAGATGTTCAATTAAATAATTTGTTAATAATAAGATAAAGGTGTCATGCAAATGCTCCTTGTGTATATGTATTATGGCTTCAAAATAATCCACAGCGAACAAATAATATATAGTTAGTTTCACTTGTATAAATGGTATGCAAACATTCTTAAAAATCTAGTTTTTAAATCAACAATTTGTTTTCTAGATGTATATTACTATATGATATATACGTACTCTGACAATTAATTTCTGCTGTTGTACTATTAATCTCCGAAAGTATCACCACCCAGAAGTCAGGATTTCAGTGCTGACATGGTTTATTAGATAAATTTATTTGTGAAATTTACAGTCCCTAAGTAAAGTATTTTTTTCTAAACTAAGGTTCTGCTCCCTCGGCCACAGTTGACCTTACTAGATTTTGGCCATTTGGTTTTCTAGATCCCAAAACCTTCTATATTATTTGACTTTCCAATCTTTTGATTTTGAGCGTACATGGTGGGGTTGTTCCAGAAATGCATCTTGTGCAATAAATTAGATATCTACTTTTGTATTTGACATTGAAATAATTTCTTGACTTAAAAAGATTGTCTTTGGCGAACCATTTTTGATTAGGACAAAACGTTGCGGATCCTTGGATTTTGTCTTTGTAGAACATGGTAGACCAAGAAAGGTTTTGATCAAGTATTAACTTCTTTTCAGATGACAGCATGGCGTACCATAACGGCATGAAATTCTCAACAATCGATGTCGATAATGACGTGGAAAGTTGGATAAATTGTGCTCATAGAGCAAAATTTGGTGGTTGGTGGTACGAAGCATGTGCCAGGGTTAATCTAAACGGCCTGTATGGAACTGTGGTGTCAGCAAGTGGAATATATTGGGCTGATTGGCAAGAGTACACACCAATGAATACAACTTCTATGATGATTAAATGTCATCCATGAGAATTTATCAGGAATTAAAACCATATACTATTGCAAGGCAATATGCATTACACAGTTAAACTAATGGACGATTTTTGTTGAGCTAAATGTGTCTTATTACATTGATTGGTGGTCATTTCCAAGTTTTCAAAACTATACTGACGGACTTTAATAATGCAACACTTAATGTATCTTTTATTTATTTTCTCTGTCAACACAAACCTAGTGCTTTTGGCTGTTTAATATTTACCATCAATCATTTAATTGTCATTGTAACTGTGTTTGATATCGAATTTCAAAATCCATGATGACACAAAGTGAAACCATATAATTCAGGGAAACGAAATTTACTCACATTATCCATTGCGAGTGGACACGAAGCGACTTGTAAGCATAATTTTCTTGACTTTCACAACCAGCTAACAGTGCATCTCTAAATGTTTTAACACTCCTCAATTAAAACGACATTTTGACGTTTTTATTCCATCAACTTTTGTTATACCAGGTCATGCTTCTGAAAGGCTAAAACGAATATATTCATCAAAGAAAATTACTGAAACACTGTTATGAAGAAATAAATATCACTTCTGAAGTCTGTCGTGTGCACCCGGAGCGTTTTTTAATGTAACATTTTCTGTGAACTTTTTTAGATCTCATCAAAAGCAGTGTACAACAAATTGTATTGTGTTGAAATATTTGAAAGTTTGAGTGCTGCGTATATAGCGTCTGTCAATACAGTAGTACAAATACTTGCTTTATAAATGTACCTTGATATTTTAGGCTATTTTCCGGTTATTAGATATGGCAATGTTCATATATGTTATAATAAAGGTTTTAAATATAACACATACATTATTTTTAAAAGTCATGTAAAACGAGAAGTATGCTACCGTGTTTTATTATATATAAACAAGATAATGTATGGGGCTATACACTATTGACCACATATTCAATCATTAGGGGAATTAACACGTCTCAATTTATTACATACAAATATATATTAATATATCTGATTATATACTTTGCAAATACTCTATATATTAGGATCCAAACATTTTCTGATCTTGAGCTTCAATTAAAACAATATCTTTTTCCCTATGTATTTTTGAAAGAAATAAATAGCATCGACTGAGAGCCAACAAAAATATATCTCTGAAAAGAAAATGAGTAGTATTTGAAAGTTTGAAGATACCAAAGGAGTAATCAGTAGCCGTAAGCTGGATAAGGACAAATAATATCTTAAATGACAAACGGACAAACAACGATCTCCACAACATTATACTGGCAACTACAGATCGAGAAACAAGGATCCCATTAAAACCCGTATGTAAGGTATGTAAATGAGTAAGATATGTCTTCATATAGTCATAACATACATTAGGTGCCGCGTATAGTACAGAACATCGAACAATCTATAAAACCATACCCTCGAAAATCCTCTGTATCATCTCTTTGGTTAGTTTAAGGGTATTCTATAGGGGATGTTTCTTCCATATGCATTCAGACGTACAATTAAGCTTTAAAGAATTAAAATATTAATTAAAAACGTTATATTGTCTAATTATATTGATTCCTAAATATTTGGAATGAATTGAATTTTGGTATTTTACGCCATTTTCAGCAATATTTCAGCTATATTATGGCGACCAGTGTTAGTGGTGGAGGAAGCCGGAATATCCGGAGAGAACCACCTACCATGGGCAAGCAACTGGTAAATTTTATCACTTGCGGCTTCGAGTCGAGTGCACCTTTTTTGTAATTTACAAGGCTGGGCGCGAACCCACGCCGTATTGTGATAGGCTTGTATGAGTTGGTAGATCCAACGTCCTAACTCATTGAGCCACCCAGCTAAATATATGGAGGTATATACATATGATTATTAGAACAAGTACAACTATGATCTGGTACCCTTTGTTTTGTCATAGTCTCATGCTATAGACAAAGAACAATGAACGATTCGATGATTTGTGCAATTCATATTCAACTGGGCCAATAAATTCCATAGCCCCTCCTCAACCTTTTCCCGAGTGATAATTGAATGTGCAAAGAAGCGCTTATATTTAAAAGATGAGCAACACTGACCCACCACAAAACTGGGGGATGAACTCACGAAGGGTAAGCAGTGCCTGTCTCTTAAAATACATCTGCCATGTTACTCATGCAATCAAGCCGTATTACAAAAATTAACACAAATAACAGAGACAAGACATGAGCCTCCCTACAAATGACTGGGGATAAAGACTGACTGAACATCTTTTTTCATACAGATGTCGCAGCAGACATCACAACGATGAACTAAGAACGTAAAGACATATAATAGGACAAAACGTAGGACACCTGTATGCACCAACATTAAAAATACTTATAAGTAAGATGTAACGTCCAACAAGTACTTATTCGATTGTATTACTGTGGTAAATATGTGAAAAAAAATCAATGATCTTCGTGGGAAACCAGTTGTATTAAAGTCTGTATTTATTATTTGAATACAGTGAGTGATAGAAAGGTAGACATTCCATCAGCGACATTGTTTCTATTCCACGCATCCCATTCTTCCACACACACCTTTTACAAAGAAGTTTTCTTATTTTGTTAAATGATAATCATGCTGTGATTTTTCAGTGACGCAAAACATGAAAATATGGCTGATGGAATTTGTTTTACCACGCCACTTTCTAAGTAACTGTACCAAAACAGGAAAGTGGGCGATCGTGTATTTTTGTGTTAGGGGTATTGATTTGGTCTTTGTATGTACCATTTTCTAATTAGATTTTGAGGCTGTTCTGATTGAATGTATTTTTTTTTACATGTCCGCTTATGATGGCGTATTTGTTGGATAATGTGATTATTAGAAAATATAGATTTGCCTTATCACAGGATATAATTAAAAAACGCACAGCAACAATCATTAACGAATTGTTATGTCATTAATATCCTGGCAAAAAGGTTAGTTTGTGTTTCAACTGATTTTCAGATAATGTAATGGTGTCTCTCTATTTACATTATTAATAAGACAATTATTGTATGACATACAAAACGAGGTTTTATAGCAAATTACCTACCATGGCCCATAAATATATATAAATATCTTTTTGCATTTACTTGCCATGAAATTGATATTAAATTAATATCGGGCGATAATTTATAGATAACACAAAAGCATTAACTGATTAATTAATTTGAGTGGATACCATCAGTAATACAGTACATAAAGCTTCAAATACTGATTATGGTATATGGTAATATAAATATAAATTATCAAACTTCGAATATACACACATAAAAGATAGAAAAGATCAGGTTAAATAGCATTAGTCTTTCATCAGAATGATTCTAACATAAACAAACCCATCCATTTAAATTTTAAAAGTTTATTCGTGAACATTTCAAAATGAAACCCTCCATTTGGCCATCCAACCTATCCCTCAAAATAATTTTACCATTTAGAAGCAGGGCGTTTGTTGCAAAGAGCTATGTATTACATTGCAATAGGAATGCGAAGACAAATTATTTTTTTATCGTTGTTATTTGTTGATCATTATTTTCTCCTTCTGATCCATCTGAGTGATATTATCAGTATCAACGGGCCGACTCTGATGCTGAATATTGTCTTGCGGCGTCAAGAACAATATGGCAAAACCAATCAAACAAGAACATCAGTTATGAATGTCTCTACATATATTATCAATATAACCTAAATAAAAATTATAATCATTTTTTAATTGTATTATAATGCATTATATTTTATGCAAAATGCCCTCTTTTTACAGTACACATTATGTTGCTTTACGTTTGACTTGCAGACATAATATGCACAATACAAAGATATTTATGTGATCGATCAGCAGCTAATGTGACAGACCAGCGTCATCTGTAAATATTGATCAAATCTCCAGCAGCCATATTATTTATTTACAATACATGTATATTATTACACACATGAGAACAAATTTGCTGATGGGTATTTGTTTTAAACATTAATATGACGGAAATGTTCCAGCTGTCGTAAATACATTTCAGTTCTTTTCTCATGCGTGACTTATCGTCGAGTTTGTAAATAGAGTAACAATACCGTGTCACTAGAGGAGCACCTGAGTGCACTCCTGGATTTTAGTGGGTTTCGTGTTACTCGATCTTTAGTGCTATGTGTAATGTTTTGTGGATCGTTGTTTGTCCTTTTTCTTTTGTTTATTGTGTTGTCTGTACTTCTTCGATTTAAGAATTCTGACTACCCCTTTGGTATCTTCAAACTCTTTTTAAAAAAATGATCATTTTATTTTTCTCTATTAGTCCCGTTAATTCATGAAGAAATAATCTGTGTAGAATAGAACAAAATCATTGCCATTTGAGAAACGGTCAACCAATTCATGATATCTACCACAGAAAGCTGGTAGCGATTATTTTCAATTAGGAGCAACGTGGCCTTGTTTGCGTAGCATGTATTAAATATCCCTAAATATATCATGGATAAATTTGAAATTCATCACATGTTATATTTAATAATTTTTTCAGTTCATCACAAATAACTTAATGATAATTAATCCCAATAAATAAAACCAATATATATTATCACACAGACTTCTAAATTTATACAATAATGGCTTAGTTATACTGGGAACTCATTTAGCGATACATGCTATTGTTATTTCAAAACTTTAGTCTAGAAAACTATCTGTTAAAGCTTTATCCAATTGAGTGACATGTTAACGAAATTGAGATGCCTCAATTGGAAAAGTCGAATTTAAGCAGGTAGGTGGTGAAATATTTCAAAGGTCGATAAAATATCTAATTGAAAAAGCACGTCATCATTTATTTGAATGACATAATATTAAAGTGCAAATAAAAATGTAAGTGTTTTTCACGTGTGTGTTAATTCACTATTTATACTGTTATTGGAAACCCGTTATTGTTGTAATGTGGTAGTGATGTCCGTCATTGATTTGTACAATCTCGTATTTGTGAACTATTGTATTCTTCTTGTTACAAATGTAATAAATGTCTGAGATGTTAATAAAGTTCAAATATGTAAAGCATTCAACAATGAAGAATAATCTAAATGACCATAACTTAAAGTAAATTTTGTTAACAATAGTTATACGGTATTAACGTTAGAGATATATGTTCATCCACCAAGCAACTGAGCAAAAAGCATTGTTTATTTTAGCTTAATATACATGAACTAGATATGTCAGAGTTAGAAATATTAATATCACAATATGTGTTATGGAATGAATAAATGCAAGAATTGATAATTCAGAGAAACAGGCAACATTTGGCACAAGACATATAACGAAGACAAACAAATCTAAAAATATAGCACAAGGCAGAAAGCAAAAACGATGAGCAACACAGACCCTACCAAAAAACGTGGATGAATCCAGCTGCTCGGGCAGGGTAATTAGTTCCAATTTCTAATAAGACGCTCGTAGTGTTAATCATAGTCAAGACCGCTAAAGGTGTTGTCGGTTATAGATGAAAGAAAAATCAGTGTACAAGGGAAACAATCCATTTAAGATATGTGTATTTCGTGATAGTTAACCAGTTCGTGATGAACATTGTAATAAGTGATTAACGATGTTTTTTTAAAATGAGAGGACTTTTCTCAGTCATCTCTCATCGAATGGCTAAGCCCTGAGATCAGAGATGACCGAGAAACGTCCTCGAGTTTTAAAAAACATCTTTAATTATTTTATCGGTATTTTGTATTCATAATTAAATAATTTTTGTTGAGATACTGACATTTTTTTAAGCACAATTAATATTTTACATCGTTAATCACTTAAGTATCAATAATTTGGTAATGTGACGTCATTATAACGTCATATTAGAAAACAAGATACTACTACGTGCGTCCTTGATTACGCTTTGCGATTAGCGATAATTGGAATCATCTCATGCGCTTACGTGATATGAAATATATCAAAGGGAAAATAAACAAAATACCGATAAAATGTATTACCGATGATTTCCACCAAGGAGCAACGTCAAGCACAAATGACCTTAAATCCAATCTCTCTGTCTCCCAATCATTAAATATAGAAAGATCCTCTATCATATATTGCATGGTAGCTAATATAGCAAGAACGTCTCCACTTGGCGCGATATATGTTCTATTTTTGTAAGTGGAAGGTGGTGGGCTTTCTCCAGAAACTCCGGTTTCAACTAACAAATAAATCTAATTACCAAGATATAACTTACATTTGTTGAAAGAATTCTAAACACTCGTTTTCTTTTTCAAATGTAAACCTACAGAAGGTCATATTCAGCTCATGACCACGAACGATAACTCTGTGTTACCTTTATTACTTTAACTTTGTAGTAGATTCCATCCACATTGTCCCCAACAACAAAGTGGTTTAGGTTGCAACTTTGAATTAAGACACATTGGCAAAGCATAAAATGAATAATGTGGGGGTTCGTGTTACTCGATCTTTAGTTTTATGGGTATGTTTTGTAGATCGCTGTTTGTCCTTTTCTACTTTTTTATTTGGCCATTGTGTTGTCTGTTCCTCTTCGATATACGGATTCTGACTATCCCTTTGGTATCTTCAAACTCTTCTTAATGTCCATGTATCTATTGCAAACTCAATACATACCACATTTTTGTATATATGGAATATAAACATACATTTACAGGATACAACAAAGAGATATGTCCTTTAGAATTATCGTAATAAGTCAGAAAATATTTCAGTTAGACAATAAGAATCCTGGGAAAATATTTATGCCAATTTTCGTGGAAATAGCAAACCATTAAATTAAGAATACATCGAGTATATGTTATCTTATACATATGTACTAACTTTAACAGTGGATCTTTGAGTATGCTTATTCTGCCTGGGACTCCTACAACAAAGGTGGAATCGATCAACTCGAAATGGTTCAATGAAGGGCTGTAAGGTTCGTCACTAACAGAAATGTAAACATATATAGTTTTAGTGGCATGTTACAACGCTTGGACTGGTGCAGTCTTGAATACAGCCGTAAAAGTCGTAAAATGGTCGATTTGTCATGTATATAACATAGCAAACGTAATGTAGCTATTATTAAAATGACAGACTTAAGCCACTCTTGAGTATACATTCTTCTTTTCTTAAACTTGGCTATACCACAGAAAATACAAGCATAATCAATCTTTCTGGACAGGATGTTGATATAATGGAGGTCATCAACCTGTGACAAACAGGTGTGATTTAGATAACTGTATGATGAATTGGTTTGCATATTTTCAATCATCATTACTTTTCCTTGTATTATGTTCAGAAGCCCAGAAAATACTTGGTCAGCGTATGAATGAATCTGTTTTAAATAAATATCCGACATTTTATTGGCTAACTTGTTATCATCAGGAATATAGCTAACATACTGCTCACTGATCACAGTTATCCTTCTTTCCTTAGCAAAGCCACATTCAATATCAATATCGTAACGTTTTACACTAAGTTTAAAATGATGGCGATTTCTGATTTGAACCAGAACAACACGACGAATTGGGGTTTCATAGTGATTGATAACTGACAACAGTCTACAGAGAGACCTGTCGCTCCACCCGTACACTTTACGGCTATCTTGAATCGTCAAATAAGTTTTACTCTTAATCTGTAAATAACATGTATTTAGAACAGATACACCAAATATCAATGTTACTACACATTACTAGGTTGCTATATCAGCTACCATGTGATCTAGGAAAGATAATATTTCTATATCTAATGACTGGGAGGAAACAGAGCGGTTGGATTTCAGGTCATCCGTGTTTCACGTTGCCCTGTGATTGAAATCATCGCTAATAAAATGCTGCTATCATCATCACAAACTGGTTGACTTTTACAAAATATATATCTATCAAATGAATGTTTACCTTTTTACGCGGATTTCTCCTTTCATCTACCACCGACAACACTCTTAGCGGACTTGACTATGATAAACACGTCGACAGATTTATTAGAAATTGGAACAATTTACCCTGTCCGAACACCTGTGTTCACCCACGGTTTGTGTAGGGTCTGTGTTGCTCCTCTTTTCAGTTTTCCGTGTTGTATTATGTTTTATCTGTTCTTTGTCTTCGTTCTGTGTCTTGTGCCAATTGTGGCCTGTTCCTGTGAATTATCCATTCTTGATTGCCTCTTCGAGTTTCTTTTCTCTACCGTGTATTCATACGATAACCCCTATTGTGGTATTAATATTTTGAACAGTGACATATCTAGTTGATGTATATGAAACTAAGGTAAACAATGATTTTCGCTCATTTGCTTGATGGATGAACATTTTTGTAATGACATATATTTCTAACGTTAATACCATATACCAATTATTAACAAAATGTACTTTAAATTATAGTAATTTAGATTCTTCTTCATTGTGAATGTTTACATGTCTGAACTTTATTAACACTTTCAGAAATAACTACTTGTGCAACAAGATGGATACAATAGTTCACAAATATAAGGTTGTACAAAGCAATATCACTACCACATTACAACAATAAAGGGTTTACAATAACAGTATAATTAATGAGTATACTCACGTGTAGAAAACACTTACATGACATCACCATTTAACTTAGAGGGGAGGCTTAAATTTGGGTCCATAAAAATATTTTAACTCCGCCACATTTTATTGGAGTGTGTGTACCAAGCCAGGAAAGTAAATAGTCATGCATTTGTGTGTTAGAATATCGATTGTGTCATCCTTATACAAATTTGATATTTTTTTTTTTTACAAATTATAACATATTAATAGGCTTATAAATGAACAATGCAATATTTTTCATAAGTTACAAATTGATAGCAATCCTTTCATTTTCTTAATGTACTTAAATACCTAGAATAATAATTAAGAATGTGTTTGTCTCTGATTTCATTAATTTTATGAGAATGACATTCAAATAAATAATGCATGTCAGTGTCAATATCATTACAACATAAAGCAGATACTCTATCGACCTTTGGTATATTTCATCATCTTATTACAAACAGGAACTGCTTATCTTCGCGAACACTATTGTTCAACCCAGGTTTGTTTTGGTAGGTCCGTTTTGCTCATCATTTTAGTTTTCTGGGTATTTTGTTTTTGTTTGTCGTCGTTATGTGTCTTGTGTACCCAATGTGGATGATTAGTTAGTTAATGAATGGTTCACTGTGACATTAACATAGTTATAGCATGCAGCCATTGTATTTTCTGTTTCTCTCTCAAAAGGATTACTACATTGTGATCGTTTCTGTTTATGAATTAAAGGGACTATCATGTAAGTCCTTTTATTCATTGGCACCAATTTCCATGATTTCTACTAAATGTATTGATCCATGGGTTCTTGAATTCTTGGATTAAAACATTTCAGGAAACAATCAATGGGAAAATTGTATTTGGATGGATTTTTATTTTCGTGGTTTAAGTGAACCATGAAATCAGCGAAAATTAGTACTCCATGATTAATGATGATTTTACAGTAATAGAGAAAATGAAATAATCATTTCTCTGATGTATATTAATGCTTAAAACAAATAACCATCAACAAATTTGTTCCTACGTATGTAATAAAATGGTATGATAATTATGTGTATATATGTATAATTAATAAATAATAAATAAATAAGCAGAAGTAAACAGAAATATATATTGGCCATAGTAGGGAACTTGCTATATATCCTCTTCTAGCATGTCATACAATAATTTTCTACTTAAAATGTAAATATAGAGACATCATTACATTATCAGAAAGGCATTTAAATAATAAACTGAACTTCTTCCATGACATTAATGACATAATTCATCTTTAATAAAAACTTATGCTGAGATATTGTTTTTAGTTCACATGGCCAAAGGCCATGTGAACTTTTGCCATCACTTGGCGTCCGTCGTACGTCGTAAACTTTCACATTTAAATCTTTTCCTCTGAATCCCCTGAGCCAAATTAAACCAAACCTGGCAGGGATGGTCCTTGGGTGGGTCCCTTTCAAAATTGTGTCCGACAGATCCGCCCTTCATTCAAGATGGCTGCTGTTACTAAAATAGAAATTTCTTCAATTGTCCATTGATGCTTTATTATAAATCTAAATGAGCTCAAATTTGTACTGCAGTTACATGTAATTGAGTAGTTTAACATATATTCCGAGTTTTTCTGTGAGATATTTCTTTCAGCCGATTTATACCGATTATGCAAATTAGGCATATTGTGATAAAAGATCACATTTCTTCTTCTCTGAAACCGCTGAACTAAATTAAACCAAATTTGGTTTCGATAGTCCTTGGGTAATCTCATTTCAAAATTGTGCCTGACAGCTCCGCCCTCCATTCAAGATGGCTGCGGTTACTAAAAATAGAAATTTCTTCAATTGTCCATTGCTGCTTTATCATAAATCAAAATGTGCTCAATTTTAACTGCATCTACATGACAATGAGTAGATTAACATATATTCTGGAATTTTCTGTGAAATTTGTCCTTCAACCGATTTCTACCGATTATACAAATTAGACATATTTTGATAAAATATCACATTTAAACCTTCTGCTCTGAAACTGTTGAACCAAATAAAAGCAAATTTGGCTGGGATGGTCATTGGGTGGTCCCCTTTCAAAATTGTGTCCGACAGCCCCACCCTCCATTCAATGGCTGTTGCTACTAAAAATATAAATTTCTTTAGTTGTCAATTTCTGCTTTATTACAAATCAAAATGAACTCAAATTTTAACAGCAGCTACATGGCAATGAATAGTTTAACATATATATTCTGGGATTTTCTGTGAGATTTTTTTCAGCCAGTCTATTCCGTTTACGAATATTATGAGATAAAAATTACATCAAAATCTTTTGCCCATAAATTTGAGTTGAAATGATCTTTGGGTGGCCCCTTTCAAAATTATGTGTAACACTCCCATTTTCTATCAACTTTAGGTGTCAAATTGAAAACCAAGTGAGCGATTACAGGCTCCTGGGAACCTCTAGTTTCGTTTTAAATTTTATTCTGTAATAAGGTATATATCTACATTATAGCAATCACAGTCTCCAACAAATACACCATGATAAGCCGACTTAAACAAAATGCCATACCATCAGAACAGCTCAAAAGGATAGTGAGAAAATTGTACAAAAAGAGGCAACAATCACTACCTCAAACACAAAAATACATGATCGCTTACTTTCCTGCTTTGATACAGTTACTTATAAAGTGGTGGGATAAAACTAATCGCATAGAACATATGTTAATGTTTTACATTACTGAAAAATCACAACATGGTAATAATTTAGCAAAATAATGAAAACTTCTTTGTAATAGGTTTGTGTGGAAGAATGGCATGCAAGACATGGTAATAATGCCATTGATTCAATCACTATACTTCAATCAATTACTCATTGTTTTCATATAATTAATACAGACTTTAAATATACAGCTGGTTTCCCATGAAGACCATTGATTTTTTTCACATGTTGACCAATAATAGTAATACAATCCAATAATAACTTGTAGGGAGCTACATCTCATTTTTTTTGTTTGAGCATAGCGCTGTCATACATTTTGCCCAATCATATATCTTTACGTTCTTAGTTCCGTGATGTGATTTCCGCAAGGATTGCCGCATAAAAACGATGTTCTTTACCGCCAGTTGGTTGTACAAGGGCCCATGTGTTATCTTTGTAATTTGTGTTTGCTTGCGTAACGTGGTGTCCAATACATCTTGGCTGTATGAGTAACATGGCGGATGTCTCATAAGAGGAAGGAACTCCTTACCCTCCGCGAGCACTTAAGATCATCCACGGTTTTGGGGTGGAGTCAGTGTTACTCATCGTTTTTATGTTGTTTCTTCTATGCCATGTGTCCTGTGTGCCCAATGGTGCATTGTACATTCTTGTTTGCCCCTTCGGTTTTGTCTGACGTTTATTGTGAACTACAAATATCCATTGCAGAATCCCAATTTGCTTTGTTCATTGTGTCCTTGTCGTCATAAGCACCTCTTTTCATTTTGTCTTTTCATCTAATTATTATTTGGGAAAGTGCTAACGGGGATTGTCATTGGCCCAGTTATATCTGAATTGCGCAAATTATGGTTCTTTGTCTATGATGAGCCTATGACATAACAAAGGGTACCAGATCACAGCTTTACTTGTTCTAGTAATCATATTTATAAACCTCAAAGTATTAGGAATCAATATATACAGTCCGACAAAAGTTAAGCATCACCTGACTTGTTTCAATAATATATTTTCTAATAATGAACTTATTTCAAATCGGTTTGCTGTTTTCGTTACCTGTACACACATACCTACCCGTGACACAGGTTATTGATCTATTTTTATTTATGTGTATATGACAGGGTGTGTAAAGTGCCACGTGTACTTTTCAACATTTGTGCTTGCGAACGAAAGCTGATTTTTTGTGTAGAGTTTTAAGTTTTATTTAGCCATAGGATGGTGGCAGACCACTTCAGGGTTAACCATTCCATCATTGCACGACTGATGCAGCGTTTTCGTCAAACGGGGAATGTTACTGACCGTCCACGTGCATGTAAACCTCGCAAAACGACACTGAGAGAGGACCGGCTTATATCCAGACGGCGCGGCAACGGCCGTTCAGTACAGCTGGTGCACTTCGTGGTAATTTAGCGTTTTGAGGCCACATTAACACACGCACCGTAACCAGACGCCTCCACAATCAGGGAATGTGAGCGCGACGACCCATAAAACGTCCACAGTTGACACTACGTCATCGCCATGCTCGATTTGACTGGTCACATGATCATTTGGGGTGGACTATTCGCACATGGAGACGGGTCCACTGGTTACGCCCTACCGACGGTCGTGCAAGGGTTTGGCGCCAACGAAACACTTCATTTCAGGACAACCACATTTTGGGCACAACTGTTTTTGAGGGTGAGGGTGTAACTGTCTGGGGTTGTTTTTCCTTTGACTGGAAGTTGGACTTGTACGTTCTTGATGGTAATCTGACAGGCCAAAAATACCGTCACAATGTGCTCGCTCCACGCGTAGTCCCCCATTTCGACAATCATGCGTTGGCTGACAGGCCAATGTTCATGGACAACAACGCTAGGCCACATACAGCCCGAATTGTACAACATTTTTTTACAGCAAGAGGCTGTTCAGACAATTCCATGGCCTGCGATGTCGCCAGATATGAACCCTATAGAGCATGTATGAGACTTTATTGGCCGAAAAATTAACCAACGCAATGCAAAATGTCAAAATATTGACGAATTAAGAACTTCTATCTTACAGGAGTGGCAATAGTTCCCCCAAGAACGGCTTAGACGTCTTGTGCGAAGCATGACAATGCGTGTTACAGAACTTCACAATAAACGCGGTGGATATACTCGTTATTGATTTTCATGCCTTACACATACGCACAATAGATTCATTTAAAAGTTCTTAAAATCTGAAGACTCTGCATTTTAATGCAATGTTAAAAACTTCCATTAAAGACAAACTGGTTTTACGTTTTTCCAGCGCCTGTTTTGAACCCCATTTTTGCCACGTCATAGTCACGTCTTTCAGGATGATAAATACGTCGTAGATTGGTAATTTTAGAGCCCTTGGTGTAATCTTTTAAGAAGTGCAAGAAAAATGGTGATATCTATTTTATTGTTTTAACAGTATTGATGTAAAAATATATCGATACAAATATAGGGTGGTGCTTAACTTTTATAAATAGACATTTTGTTTCTTTCAAAAATTACAAACGGAATTATCTCATACATATAGAGGAAAAGTTTTTTAATTTTATTTTGAACAAAATGCAAAAAAATAAATAAATCACAGGTCAAGATTAGAAAAGCCTAATATACAGATCTATTTATATCTGTAATAAGTTGAGACATAGAAATCCCTCCTATGACTGAATATATGGTCAATAGCGAATATTCCCATACACTACCTTGTGTATATATAATAAAACACTTTATCATACACTTAGTACTAAATAAGGGAAATTTGCATATATAATATTGAAAAAACATTACGGCTGTATTTGTCTGTCGTGACTGATATCGATGGCATAATCCCTTTATCATACCCCTTAAAATGATATTGATCACGTGACTACGTCGACGTCACAATTGTAATACAGAACAAGACTTTCTCATGTTTAAGTATATGATAAACATACTATGATATGGCTCTTTCCGTATCACATCCCATATCAACCATCGACCAATATCATCCCTCGAGCTAAAGCTCTCGGGATGATATTGGTGTCTCGGGTTGATACGGGATGTGATACGGAAAGAGCCATATAACGTTCTCTATGTATCATACTTCTAATTTTGCATAAATTTTAAAAATAATTCATGTGTTATATTAAAAACCTTTATTATAGCGTATACTAGTATGTACATTGTCATATTAAAACGTAGATATCAAATTTATCACGCACGACGCGTTTCTAGAATAACCTTCATCAGGTACGCTCAAAATCATAAGAATGGAAAGTTTTGGAAGCAATAAAACCATTGGGCCTAAACAGGATAGCCAAAATCTGCTAAGGTTACCCATGCCTGAGGTTTAGGGTTATTAATAATGACATTATTTAGAAGCTGAAAATTTTAGAAAAAAAGGATATCTTATAAACCATGTCAAAATAGCCTAAAATATCCAGGTGCCTTTACAAGTCAAGTATATATAGATTTTAAAAATGCTCAAATTTTCAAATATTTCAACACAATGCAATTGGTTTTGCATTGCTTTTGTTTTAAATTCATACAACAACATATACGGATACAGTGAGATCCAAGAATTCCCACAGAAAATGTTAAATGTAAAAAAGTATGTCTGCAAATACGACGATATTATTGACAGATCGAGATCACTTATTTTTCAAGCAAATACTAATTTTGCTATGGTATACTTATATGTTGAGTCCTTGAAGAGGTATCACACATACCCTAGTTTCACTGTTGTGGTACCTGTACATCAATGATTTTCAACTAAAAGTATCCAAGTTGCATTCAAATTGATTCAAAACAATGTGATCGTTTCAAGTAGATAAATGTTTCATTATTGAGTGGCTACTTAAATCCCAACATGTAGACAAACAGGTATATTTAAGCTCTGTATATATAAACGATAGTTTATTCCACATCCACGGCTTCCTCGTAAAGTCAGTTTCATAAATAAAAAAAAAAATCAAATCAAATAAAACGCAATGTATTCATTTGTAATAAAGAATATTTACATTGTATATGTCACGGGGATCAATTGATATAAAAAAAAATAATAAAAAATAAAATAAAACGCAAAGTATTCATTTGAAACAAATGATAATTGTATGTCGCTGGGATTAATTGTTAAAAATAATAAAACGCAAAGTATTCACTTGGAACAAAGGATATTTTGTTTTTCTGTCACGGGAATTAATTTCGTACTAAACATATTTTTTGTTCTCTTGCGAAATTACAGTCCGATATTTTGTCTTAGTGCATTACTTCCTAATATATTCACCTTTTTGTGTTATGTTTAGCACTGTTACACAATTCGAGTTTGTGCCTTGACAAATAAACTAGGATTTAGGAAAAAATATTATGTGGATATTTTGTCTTCTTATATCTACTAATATGTGACAGATTGAAAAAAATATCAAATAATAATCGTCGCTAATATACTAAACGAAGCTGTTTATTTTATTTACCATAACTTGTATGTCATAAGGATTTGTTTGAGCAGTCACAATGTTTATATTATTTTTATTATTGATAACATGTGTATACATGCACCGTCTATGGTCTACTTACAACAGGTATACATGTTAAGTCACAAGGATTATGACTATGTAGTCCGTTTGTTTATAATATCTTCATTAGCATGTATACATGCACCGTTTATCAATTTACATTAATTTAAAATTTGGTTTTCCTTCTTCATTATATTTCAATTCTCTAAATTTTAAAAACAAAACTGTACAGAGACAAATAATATTTGTCAAAAGGTCGTTTATGTTTCACCTTTAGGTCAACTTGGCTGACTAACAAATCAACGTTCCCTTTCGAACCCTTACCTTGCTGCCAGAACCACTCAAAATGCCCAAAATAATTTCCATTTCTTTTTTTGTATATATGTTTATTGTATTGTCAACCTTTGTTATTTGTAATTTATATATATGCTGTTTATTTTATTATGGATGCAATGCCTTACATGTATGTGCCTGCCGATATGAACGACATGACTGTGGATGCTCAAGTATGGGTAATACTATACAGGATTACAGAGCAGCCATAGGCATGTTTCATCTTCGTAGGAAAATTTCAATTGCACGTCTTAATACTAGGCCTGATACTTATTTCGATATACTTAAAACCAACTTACAGTGTTCACTCCATGTTGCGTTACTCTTAATTCTTCAAAGTAGTAATCCCCATGGTAATGCAGTTTTTCTATTGTATGTTCTATATTTTATCCTATTAATTGGAAATGTTGAATCAAATCCAGGTCCAGAAAATATAGACTTAAGAGAGTCTTCTTCATTCGAAAATAATTTAACTGATAAATCCATATCACTATGTAACATAAATATACGCAGTATAAGATACAAAATTAATTTCCTTCGAAATTTTGCCGATGAATTTGACATATTGATTATAACTGAATCACACCTTGATAATAGTGTATCAATAAATGATATATTAGTAGATACTTTCTCAAGTTGTCTCCAACGTAGGGATAGGTCATTCGCAGGCGGAGGACTGATAATTTACACAAAGCCCGAAATTGGAATTGTTAGGAAATCCCAGTATGAAAACGAAATTGATGAAACAAACTGGCCTGAACAGTATACAAAAGGTCACTCGTTTCTATTATGTAATACAAATCGACCATAATGGACAGATATTGATTACTGGACTCGCCTAAGCTATTCAGTCGAGATGGCCCTTCAACAAAACGATAAAATCGTTATCTCGGATGATTTAAATTGTGATCTTCTTAGACCGAAGAACAACAAACTTATTGATCTAATGAATATGTACAAGTTATAGTACAGTGACGAATCGAGAAAAGACGCTTATTTTTCGAGTTTAATGTACCGGAATACCACACGGCTGAAATTTTCCCAGATGAAAGAGTATATATCAAAGTACCATTTTAGCCCTGTCGTCGCGTTTTCTCATAGTGCAGTTTTTAGGAGAGCGTGACATTTGGGGATAATCGCATTTTCACATTTCTAAGTATGTCTACTTTGCGATACTGTTTTTTAATATTTGACAAAAATGAACACTCTTTTCTGATTAAATTGAGACTACTATATCGTATCTTTCATTTGAAATAACAAGGTAAATAAAGAACAGAAAATTAGCAGTTAGAATTAAGATTATTCTCTGAGGGTCAATTTTAGTGCCCTTCCACCACCTTTCAATTCCATTTAACATTGTTCCACGCTATTCATGAGGAAAATATAATTCGCTATGAATTGAAACTTTATTTGTAATATTATGTGTGTTAAATTTGTCAATCAAAACTTGAAATCAAACGTTTATCATCTTTTTTTAAACTTTACTAGCATTCGGTAAATTTGATACGCACTGAGCATGGTGTCACTCCCCTGTCTAACACACCCCTGATTGCATTGAGTGCAATGCGTGTCGTTTAAAATGAAATTACTATGAAATTAACTTGTCTCTCAATGAAATAATTTATGTGCTTATTACAAGAATACAGTTTAATATTTCATTTTATTGTGATGGTTTTAGTGTAGGAGTTATTTAAAGCAGAAAATCAGTTGTTGAACATAAGCTCCTATAAGACACACATAATACACTGACCAAGTCGGAATACTTTTTAATCCGGAAAATGTGCAGTCCCGTTAAATTTTCCCACTCTTTGCCGAAAAAATGTTGAAACACAAGCACTTGGGAATTATATGTTTGTCCTGCGCTACAGAGAAGGGAAGAGATACTCTGTTTGATGCGATCAACAAGCGACAAGATGATGTTTATCGTCGCCTGTATGACGAATTTAATTCTTTGAGCTTGGTTCCTTTAAATGAAATAAAGTATCATAGGTCTTGTTATAAAGCCTATACAAGTAAAAGAAATTTACAACGGTTTATCAGCGATGCTCCAGAATGTAGCAACACTAGTAATGACGCTGCAGTGTATATTGTGAAGACGCGTTCTAAAACCTTGCCACAAATAAACTGGGACCATTGTATTTTTTGTAGACAAAAGGCTATCAAGAAAGATAGAAAACTTAAGCGCATTGAAAGTAGTGAAGGCATCAAATAGATTTTAAATGCCGCAAGAGGCATAAGTTTGATTATGATTTGTTGAGCCTCTTGACCGTTGACTATGTCCAGGAGAAAGCGCAGTATCATTCAGCATGCATTACAAATTATTTGCTAAAGTGGAAAAAAGAACAGTGCTGATAATTACTCTTCAATTAAAAATGAGTCGGAACATGATATTGCTTTCAAAAAATTATTAGACATTTTGCACCATGACCTTTTTGAGAACAAGAAAGCGTTTACTAAGTCTTCCTTGTTAGACAATTGTTGTTCCTTGCTTCCAGAGGGTTTATCGACAAAGTATTCTACTGCCAAATTACAGACAAGGCTTCAAAATCATTACGGCGATACTATTATGATCGAAAGTCAAAAGGGATAAGGTCAATCAAATACAGTTTTCAGTAGTTCGATATCAGTTGCTGAAGCTATTCGTGTCGCAAGTAAGTTGAAAGCAGACCTCAAGTGTTCAGAGGTAGAATCTTCTTTCGTAGATGTCCCTGATATGCAGGAAGATCAGATTCTTCATGATGCTGCGAAGGTATGACGTGGCTCTTTATACGCAGTCGAAATTTCCAAAGATTTCTATCCTTCTCCATCTGATCTTTCTCATCATAGATCATTACAATTCATTCCGCCTTCTCTTATGACCTTCCTTTCATGGTTGGTTGATGATAATTGTTTTCATATTGAAAGTGACTATACAACGCGTTGTCACACGATAAAGCTAGGAAATGTATTGCTGTAGCCGAAATGATAATATCGTTGCACAAAAACAACTTCACTCCATTTAATTTGGGATTGGCCTTACAACTTTACCATGGGTACGGATCTAAACATTTAATTGAAACCCTTCATGCATTTGGTATTTGTGCTTCCTACACTGAAGTGAGACAGTTTTTGAAGTTGCTTGAGATACAATTATTCTATATTGCACTTCATCTTTCGTTACGTAAATGGTTGTTTCACCTCTAAGCCCACAATCTATTTCAACTGTCCAATGCATTGTCTGCAAAAAGGGGGGTTGCGTGTTGTAAGATTTCACGTTATTTTTTCTCATTTATTCCTATACATTTTAATCACATTGATCTGGCAAATCTATAATATACATGATATGTAGTAACAAACTAGTTATTTTCATTTTTTTGTCTTTTCAATACTTAAAATTGAGATATGGACTTTGTCATTTTGTTGGTGTGAAATCTTCTTAGATGCTTGTTCTTGTTGTCGTAAATTTTTCCTTGTTTCTCTATGAATTTGGTTCAAACTTTCCAGAAAAGATATACATATATTGAATTATTCTTATGTATAATTATAAGAAATTTC